>JASDQU010299273.1:3438-13759 GCA_032191745.1 Picea mariana
CAATCAAACCCATGGTAACTTGAAAGAACCCTCGCCTGTGATGCCAAAGCCCGATCAAACCCTGTGTGCTCAATGTAATACATGGCTTGAATGTTATTACACCGATGTTCCCCTGTTGCAATCAAAGATCAAATTGTTAGAGGAACGAGTTATAGTACTGTCAAAAGAGAGAGATAAGCTTCAAGCCAATGAGTAAAAACAAAAGACCACCGGTTCAATTGTTTTCAAAAATGTCGAGGCAGCAACGACCTTTGTCAATTCCAAGTTATCGTGATCGAATCATTTTCTTACTACCCAGGTATGTATTTCCATATTGATTTTGTTTTATGAGTTGGTTCGAATTAATATAACCTATTGGATTTGCTTTCAATAGCTCTGTTCGTGTTGATAGATTCAAAATGATTCTGTTACTTTCATTTTACCAAAATAATTTCATTATGAATCATGTATGGTTTGCTAAATTCGGACATAGCTACGATTTAGTTAATATTCTCATCTTAGTATAAACGATTGATTGTTTTTGAGTCGGTTTGAATTAGGATAATCGATTGAGTTTGTTTTCATTTAGTTCTGTTCGAATAGATTTAAGGAATGATTCTGTTTTGTTTCCATTTTAGATTATGATTGCATCTGACCTGTACAGGAGGTTTATTTGCTAAAATCAGACACGGCTATGTTTTGGATTGATACGATTTTGTTCTTATTGGATCGTCTCGGCTCTAACTTAGTTCAATTTATTTCTTATTGTTTGATTTTGAAACGATTTTGTATGCTTGAATTGGCATGATCTTGTACGTATGCAATGCATCAATATCAGTGATTGGTTTGATAAATATAATGTAATCTATTAAATCGAAAAAACAACTCTGTTAATTTTGGATTTTAAAACGATTTTGTTAATGGCCGAGTCGACATAAATTATTGCACGAAAAATTTACTTACAGTTTGTGTCGATTGAAATTGATTCATGAAAATGATTTCATTTCGATTTTTAAAACGATTTTGTCTGCCCCGAATTGGAAATAAAAGTTGTATGATAGATCGTACATATCCTATTATCGTTTGATTGATTCAACCACAATTTCATTTGTTTCAATTCACATACAAGTTTTGGTTTGGTGTGCATGAATGATCCTCTCTGTTTGGAATTAGTAATTTAAGATTTGGTTTAATAAAGATTTGAATTGGTTTTGAAATGATTCTGTGTTCAAATTAGACCAGCTATAGAATCGCAAGATTCTTTAGCTAGTCTTAAAAATTAGATTTTTGTCAATTTTATCAATAAAACATTATCTAAACTTTTGTATTTTTGTCTACTTACAGGTAACTACAAATTTCATTGACACATTGGACATGTTGTAGCAGTTTAGATATAGTTTTCAAGTTGTTAGTCATGGGCAAAAATAGGGACTTGGGAGATTATTCCTAGATTTTTTGTAATTTGCTTTGACAATTCCCACAGGGATGTTTTACTACTTGTTATTTTTTTTGACCCATCATCATCATCACTGTTGGGAGAACCAGACTATGGATTTATGATGCAGACTGGGATGAAAGTTGATGTCTTGTAACAGCTTTAGCTTTCAATATATCAAACTTTTATTTCAGGTTTAATTCATATCAGTTTGCAATTAATTATTGACTACTTTAGCTATCGTAATTCGTTGCAGGTTGATGTGATTTGGTTTATGTCTCATCCATATCTGATTTATCTTATTTCAAAGTATAGCAATTACCTTGCTTCAATTTAATGAATTAAAGGTTTATCTTCTTCATTAAATGAATCATTTTGTGCAAATCTTTGCAAACAGATTTATCTAAATGTGATGATTTGTAAATTATAAGATTGCTGTAATTTTTTATGTCTTGTTTGTCCTATCATTTATATTTGAAGAGCACGACTGCTTCCTGTTTACGAGAAGCTTGTGGAGAATTTGGTGCGGGTTTTCTCCCACCAAACCACTAAATCAACTATTGCATACAGAACAAACTTGAAGCGTTACTTCAAGTTTGCTTGCTATTTGTTATTTGATAGTTAATTTATTAGTGTTATTTAAGTGTTTTAGATAGATATAGATATATAGTTCAGTTAAGAGTATTATTTTCGATTGCTCAGCTTAGATAGTTTTCCGTTTATTTCTTTCTCATAAAATTATAAAAATCAAAAAACAATAGTTTTGCTGTCTTAGGACAGTTTATAAATGATTTTTTCAGGTTTTATTTAAAATCTGTAATCTATAAATATTGTATATTTGTAGTTGAATCTAACTCTGTTGATAATTGAACATTTAATTTTATAGAATTATTGATATATAGCATAGATAATAGACTGTATATATTTAGTCCAGATTTGTTTATTAGTTTACTTTAATATTTGTTTTCTTTAGATTAGTTCTTTAGTGTAGTTTTCTTTCGTTTTCCTAGGAGTTAGATCGGCCAACGGAGCCGTTAAACCCATCAGGGTGGATCATCCCAAACGACTTGGGTTATTTAGACAATCCCGGACCGGATCCACTCTTCCAGTTGGCGAGCGTTCATTTTCGCCCATCAACAAATGGTGCTAGAAGGAGGGCCTGAAATTTATTAATGGCACGAGGCGGTCGTAAGACTCCTCCGCCACCTAACCGCTCACCTATAGTGACAAGAAGTCATTCAAATGACAACATCACTCCTCAAATAGCAACCACATCAAACGACAATCTACGGATCACTGTTGAACTAATAACCCCAAATCCTACAGGTGGTGACGTACAGGAGATTGTCTGCCAATCTCTTCTAAGAACACATAGTGCCTTCACCCGTTTAAGAAAACCAAATCATCCTTTGGACAAACCTTTAGACTTCTCTGACATCAGAGAACAACTTGGAGGCACTAACCTTACTTTAAACCCTACAGATCCAATCCTCACTCCTGCTGAAGGAGGATCTGGAGTACCACCCTCACCACCTCCATCATCTCCTTCTTCTTCAGGAGAAGACTCTTTTGACGAAGGCAGTTCCCCTTCTCAGCCTTCCACACCACCTACACCAATGGCCAACCAGAACAATCCTGCTAGACCTTGGCTCGACCGGGATGCAGTAGTCGTACCTAGGCCTCAACATCCCTTACCCAAACACTCGGAGAAGTGGCTTCCCAAATTTGATCCTGACTCTGAGACTTCAACTATCACCAACCCAGAACAGCAGTTTGAGATTGTAGCATATGTGCAGCCAGCAGCTTCTACACAATGGTCTCATGGACCCGATATAAATCAAGTTTGGTCTCTTTATTTTGATGGGTCAAATTCCAAAGAAGGAGCTGGTGCAGGCTACGTTATTATTGATCCCTCGGGTAACAAAACCTTGATTGCATGTAGGTTAGAATTTGAATGTACTAATAACACTGCAGAATATGAGGCTTTACTGCAAGGTCTCAGAAAAGATTTAGATATGAACATTCAAAACTTGGTTGTCTTTGGCGATTCTGAAATCGTGGTTAGACAGGTAAGAGATTCTATCCACTATCTGTCTCCACATCTTAAAATCTACCAATCCGAGGTATGGAATTTAATGAATAAATTTTCTTCTTTCAATATAAATTATTCCCTAGATTGAATAATTCTAAAGCTAATCTATTAGCTAATGTAGCTTCCAAACTCTTTCCTGCAAAAGGCTTGTCCCCAAATGCATTCTCTGTCAAACTATTGTTCAGGCCATCTATTCCCGACAACATAACGAACTGGAGAGTCTTCGATGACGATCCGCAAATAATTAGCTTCCTGCATATGGAAGAAACCTTCCAAGGCACGGTGATTGACAAATGCACTCACGACGATAATTTGCACGATTTCACGGTAATACCAGATCCGAGAACTCCTGAATCTTCATCGGACATGGTAAATTCGATCCCTAAATTTGTAGTTAGATTAGAGAAGTTTTACGATCTTCAAGACAAATTCAAAAAATCGGTTAACTGTAAAACCAATAGTTCCTCTTTATCTTATGAAAAAGTAAACTTAGGAACTAATGACAATCCGCAGTGCATTAATTTAGGGGTGAGGTGTTCTCAACAAGAAAAATCCGCATTTATTAAATTGTTTAAAGAATTTAAAGATGTATTTGCATGGACGTATGATGACCTTAACACTTTCGACCCTAATATCATACAACACGTCATTCCCATGAAACCCCAAACCTTGCCCTTTCAACAAAAATTAAGAAAAATGCACCCCAAGCTCGAACCGACCGTTAAAAAAGAATTGAATAAACTCCTAAATGCTAAGATAATTTTCCCAGTTAGGCACACTCAATGGGTTTCTAACCTTGTCCCTGTCCGGAAGAAAAGTGGGGAAATCCGACTTTGCGTCGATTTTCGAAACCTTAATAGAGCGTCTGAGAAAGACAACTACCCTGTCCCACCCATGGAACAGATCCTTCAATAGGTATCTGGTTCTGAGAGGCTATCTTTATTGGATGGTTTCTCAGGGTATAACCAAGTCCTGATGTCTACTCCATACAAACTTAAAACTACCTTCCGCACTCCTTGGGGCACCTACGCTTATCGAAAAATGCCCTTTGGATTGATTAATGCTAGTGCCACTTTCCAAAGAGTGATGGAAATCACTTTCTGAGGCTTAATCAATCAGTCTGTCGTAGTTTACTTAGATGATGTTACTATATTTTCAAAAAACAAAAATAATCATCTAGCTCATTTAAGAGTCATTCTACAGCGATGTCGTAAATACGGCATTTCCTTAAATCCTAAAAAATCCATATTCGCAGTAGAACAAGGTAAACTCTTAGGATTTATTGTGTCAAGCAAAGGGATGATTATCGACCCCAAAAGGACACAAGTCATCTCGAAACTTCCCCCTCCTACCTCCAAAAAGTCTATGCAGTCTTTCTTAGGCTAGATAAACTTTGTCAGGAGATTCATCCCCAGTTTCTCTGAAATGGTCAGACCTTTACAGAATTTAATTAAGAAAGATGCACAATATCATTGGGGACCCTTGGAAAATCAAGCTTTTAATTCAATAAAAAAGTCCATAATAGATGCTCCCTCTCTCATGAGCCCCGACTTTTCATAAGACTTCACGCTCTACACTTTTGCTTCTGACCGTTCCTACGTTGTCGTCCTACCTCAAAAGAACCCTGAAAACAATGAAGTACCCATTGCCTTTATGAGCTCTGTTTTCAAAGGCACAGAACTTAATTACCCAGTGGTAGATCAGCAAGCCTACGCTGTTTTTAAAGCAGTCAAGCATTTCTGGTCTTATCTTTTGAAATCTAGGATGAAAGTTATTGTCCCTTACCCATCTGTCGGGAACCTGTTAGTACAGAAGGAGTTAGGTGAAAAAAGGGCGAACTAGGTTACTTCCTTGCAAGAGTACGACATATAAATTACCCCAGATCAGATAATGAGAGGCCAAGGGTTATGCAAGTTAGTCGTTGACTCAGCAGCAGAACATCAAGAAGAGAATGATGGGTCAAACCTAGGACAGCACAATCAAAATGCAATCTGTTGTGCACAAAACTCTGTCAGTCTGTGGTATGATGATATAAAATTCTATCTTGAACATGGGTCAGCCCCCCGTCACCCGGATCCCAATAAAAGAAGAGCATTAAGATTAAAATCTGCCTCATTTCAGTTGATTAACAATATTATGAATCGTCAAAATGTTGATGGAGTTCTAATGCGCTGCCTTGAGAAAGATGAAGCAGAAAAAGTCTTACTAGAATTGCATGTAGGAGAAGTTGGTGGGCATTTTGGTGGTGACACCACTGCCCATAAAGTCTTGAGAGCCAGTTATTACTAGCCCACACTTTTTAGAGATTCCCATGCCTTGTGTCGTAAGTGTATTATTTGTCAAAAAGCATCTGGGCGCATACAGAAACCAACCTTTCCTTTGCAGCCCGTCTCAATAGACTCCCCTTTTCAGCAGTGGGGCCTTGATATTATAGGTTCAATCAATCATCCATCCTCTCAGCAGCATAATTTTATCATAACAGCCACAGATTACTTCACTAGGTGGTCTGAAGCTGCTGCATTAAGAACTGTAAATACCAGTCAGGTAATTGCCTTCCCAAATTCAAACATTATTACTCGTTTTGGTATCCCCGACTATTTAGTAATCGATAACACTTCTTATTTTTTTCTCTTGATATGAGAGAGTTCTCTCTAGAAAAAGGAATTAAATTGAAGTATTCTGCTGGCTACTACCCTCAGGGCAATGGATTGGCGGAATCAACAAATAAGAATCTGATTAAAATCATCAAGAGAATAGTATCTGAGAATCACAAAAACTGGCATAATGCACTGTTAAATGTTGTTTGGGCTGATAGGGTGACACCAAATACTATTGTAGGTAACTCTCCCTTTTTTCTCGTCTATGGCAGGGAAGCAATTCTTCCACCACACATTCTTCTTCCCTCACTACAGTTATTGCAGAAAATACAAGAAGAAGATTGCCCCCCTTTGGAAAACCGAATTAATGCCTTAATGAAACTGGAAGAGGTAAGAGCTCAAGCTAAGCATAAGTTAGATCAGCATCAGCTAGTAGTCAAAATCTAGTTTGATGCCAACTCTGCCTCTGATAGGAACTTCGAAGTAGGTGACCTTGTTTTGAAGTGGGACAAATCGCATGAGGGGAAGGGAGAGCACACGAAATTTCAGAACTTATGGCTTGGACCATTTTTAATTGCTGAGAAATTGGGTCCTAGCTCTTTTCGATTGTAGAATCTAGAGGGACAGCCTGACACCTATCTGGTGAATGGCCAAGCTCTAAAAAGATATTTCGCTTGATGACAACCCTTTGTATACTATGTACATATCCTGTTTTGGTTTTCTTTTCTTTTACTGTTTTGGTTTCGATTTTTCCTTGCGCTTATTATTTTTTGATGTTGGAATACACATACCTGCATTTTGAAATGTTCAGAAAAGGAAAACAGAAAATTCTGTCACTAAAATGACCACTGAAAAATTGTATAAACATCAATTTACATCTGTGTTGGCAAAAAACTGTTGTTTGAAAGAAGTTAACTGATTTTGATCTATGAGTAAATCATGTCAAGATCATCCGTTATCTTTTTACGATGTCCCTGCTCCTTAAGGGAACGACTCAGAAGATGTCTCCCTGCTTTAGAAAGTTGGTTTTGTAAATAAACCATCCCTGGATCTTAATGAAGGACAATCCTAAAAATTCCATTAAGGTCTCTAAAAAAAAATGTCAAAATAAAGTAATTTTCAATGTCACCCCACTCAATCATACATCTTTAAAAAATTAAAACATAAAGAGTTGTGGGAAGTGCTTGTAAACCCGCCAGGATGTTGAACAGGTCTACTGACAGTGGGTAAATGCATGCATGATGCCAAGACAACTTCGCTGGGGTGTTGAACAGGCCCGCTAGCAGTGAAGGAATGTCGGGTATATGAAAATTCATAAATATGAAACCTCTTGACCTTAAAATGTCCTTTATTTTGATCTGGAACTTCTTGGCAGGATACAGATGTTAGAGTGGGTTAAATGGGAACCCTGTTGAGGCTATGGACGCCTGCTGGAAGTAGTGGATCTATCAACAGTATTGGGGATTTTATCTTTAATATCGTGGCTTGCTTATCTTAAGACTGTTATCAGTTTTCATCCTTTGAACACTGCTGGAATATTTGATTAATGATGATGTTTAAATGATTTTCTGGTTGTTGTTTTTGAGTTAGAATTTTCTCACTATCATAATATGAATTTGTTCTTTTGGTAGAGATAACTGCTTCTACCAGTGTGTCGCCATTGTTGGCAGCCAATTCGCATTTTTATCCTATCATTATAAGCTGCCTACACTAGTGTTTTGCAACCCTTGATTTTCATCACAATCTTTGAATAAAACGACACTATCATTTTGTGCATTTGCACACCTGACTTTGTTCTTGTTTTCACGACTGCAAGCATGAAAACTTTGATTTCGAAGTCACATTAAAAACATAACTGGATTGTTATGATCACTCTTGTTTATATGTTCATTGCATTTCCAATTTAATTACGGTTATACAGTTGGCAAGACTCCAAGATCCTTTACTCATTTGGCATCTTTTTGTCATTAATATGGCTTCATTTTTAAGATTGTGATGATATTATAGTGATTGTCATTGAGTCCTTATTACATTGGTGGTTTGATGTTCTATAGTCCTTCATCGATTTCCTTGATACTTTGGTTTCTTGAAAACACATTGACGTTGTGGTTAAACCTTGGTGTAATCATTTCATACAACACATATGTGATATGATCGAACCCTTGGTGTTGATTTAGAATCATTGTTTTGGTTTTAAAACCCATGCAAACACTATTTCTCGTATAAAAGATTTGGGTCGACTCATCATAGTGTTAAATGGTTGTTTGACATTGCAATAGCGATTTGATTCACCATATCCTCCGTCGGTTGTACTTTGGATATGATTGTTTTACATGGGCTGATCTAGCTCCACCACCCTCACACATTCGGGCATTAATGCCTTCCCCCTATCCCAGGTTAACTCTGTTGTTTTTGGGTGTTATCACTGAAATTTTGTCTGCACATGGCGACAAGAACTCCACATCGTCAAAACAGCAATGAAGTCATTCATGGCACTGAATTAATTTCACAGCATTCTAGAAGGGTCAAAATCTATACAAAGTAACCAAAAATTGAAGGGCGCTTTACAGTAGTTTGGTGTGCGCGCACATGCGCAGGACAATAACGCACTCTGTGTGCATGTGCGCACGACGCGCGACTGTCAACGCAAAAACCTATGCACCTGCTAAAGCGGCGCATTTATTGAATAGGTCGGCCTCCCAACTGCTTACGGACCTACTCCCAATCTGATTTGACTCCCAAATCCGAGCCGAATCCGCAGGGTAGGCGGGTTAATGACCTAAGGAAGCCCTAAAAGGGCCCCTGTTCACACTTTGAAGAGGTTACATAATCGCCCAAGGATCTTCTATAAAAAGCCGTGAAGATACATTGTTTTCACAAGGAATTTCAGGCATTGTTATGCTGCTCAGATTGTTAAGGACTCATTCTTTAACGATAACACATCGGCATCATCGTTGGGAGTTCTTTCACTGCCATACTCATTTCTTCTCATTGTAAGGAAAGCAAACTGTTTGAGGGACTCAAGAGCCTTCCGTTGGGGGAAGAAGGAACCATAGTTCTCTTCCTTCATCGTGCTCTGATTTCATCAATAGACCATCTCAAAACCATTGGTGACATCTGTCTTTTGTTTTTGATGTTTGATTGTTTCTTTTTGCAGTTTTAATTTGTTTTCAGTTGATATTAGCTTGTAGTTTGTTTTGTATTCTCTAACCTTTCCTCCCACAGCTGTCATGCCCTGCAAAGCCCAACAGGGCATGTAAGCACCCTCGATTTGCTCACCAGGCGACGAATTGGGTGCGAATAGACTGGCGACTCCACTGGGGAGTTAGGTATCAAATCCTCCCTCATTTGGGTTTATTTTTCTTTCCTTTTGGTTTTATTAACTTGCAAGGACACAAACTGGCGTCCGCCGACCTGCTAACCAGTCAATTCACAAGAGAATTGAGAGAAATCCATCCGGAGTTTCTTTCTCAGTAACTTGTCACAAACGCGCGGGTATTCCACCCCACAGATGCGCATCTTGCGCGCATGCGCCTGAATTACAATTTTTTTTCCGCATGCATGCGCTTTGGTTCTCAATACGGTCAGTGCACAGGCGCCACATGCACCTCTGTCTACCCTGAAGGCCGCGCATTTGAACTAAATTTCTCATTGTAAGGTTTTGGATGTGGGGAAAGTCATTTTCCTTCTCAAGAATGATGTTATGCATTCTCTAAATACTGCACCACTTAGACCCCTCAACTTATAAAGGGGATAGTCAAACAAACATAGGCACTTAGGTGGATAAAAAATCATTTTTCCCTTATTTTCTTTTCGCCACGTGGATGGCTTGCTTTGATTTATAATCTAAGTTGAACATCAATCACATCTAAACTCACATTTGGGACTAGAAGTTGCAAGTAACAATCTTGAGTATGCTCTTATCTTGCGCCATCAAGCGATCTTGAGAACCAGAAAAGGATTGCGAAAACAATCTCATCTCCCTTAACAAAATTTCAAAACTTTTAGGAGAGGACAACGACTCTTTCGAAACCCCTCTTAGCTTCATTTTTTCAAACACATTCTTGTAACGGGCCCATACATGCCCACATGTCAACAAAGCTAGGATAGTGTTTGAATTTCTGCTTTCTTAGATCAAAAAACTAGGAGAGTTTAAAGGTTTGTAACGGGCCCACACATGCCCACATGTTCAATCTAGGATAGTTTCATGCTTTTTCT
>JASDQU010299277.1:3618-13967 GCA_032191745.1 Picea mariana
GTTTATGTTATAGTTTACTGCCATATCTTTGAGGACTTTCCTTGAGCTAAGAATGTATACTTCAAGATGGCTCCAGTTTCATTATGTTATCTTGTGTTATAAAGGCAGAAGGCCCCATACAATTTATATGAAGTGAAAAATGGTTTCTTGTCTTCTTTTAAGAAAGTGATTCATATTCCTACCACATCCAGACTATCATTAGAAGTTGCATCCTTTCTATTAGAGAAATTTGTTTTTGAAACTATGGAATATTTCAGTTTTATTAGACTTTATGAATTTCAGGGGAATCCCTCTCTACTTCCATTTTATATTTATTTTAATTGTTTAAGTATGAAAATAGTAAAAATATTGGGTGCATTTCTTCAACGAGAAAAGAAAAAAGAAATTCATCCCATTTTCGTGGAAATTTGGAGAAATGTTTGTGAAGAAATTTTTTCATTTACATGAATACACAACTCAATCTGACCAGTTTTGTTTAAAAGAAGTTCGGGAAATTCTTAGTTTTTACCCTAAGGATATGTTTTCAACACACAAGTATTCAATTGGATATGCCTCATATTTTATTAAGTCGGTGCAATTAGAAGAAGGAGGGGGAGATAATCAAAATCCTCCTAAAGCATCTCCTAGAATAAGAATATATGATATTGAGCCATTGGCCAACACAAATGAATACTATCAGAAACATGTTCGAGAAGAAACAAGTAAAAACCCAGATTCACCACATGTGTCACCAAAGATCACCTGGGAAAAAAAAAACTCGAAATAACATTTGAGAACATAGAAGGTCTTCCACTAGGAATTTAGATGATGGTGGAGATAAAGACCCTGCCAACAAGACAATTGAAAAAACACACATTGTTCATATCCCTATTAAAATAAAAAGAGAAGTCATGGAATAATGACAGGGAGTACCTGAAGTTGAAGTGAGTCCCAAAGAAATGGAGGTGGATGACATGATAGAAGATCTCATCTAGGAAGAACAAAGGATGATCAAGAGCAAAATTATAGCTAAATAATTTACTTCCCAAGAGCTAGAGATATGTGAGGAGGAATATCTCACTTTGCACCATGTGGCCTATAGTGACAATTCAAAAAGGTTCTTAATTGAAAAAGTGAATTTGAAGAATAAGGAGGTTTTAGAAAAATGGGAATCAGAGATCGATTGGGTAAAACCCTTGAAAATAATTGAGTTTCATGAAGAAACAAGTGAAGCATTAAATTATTTTGTCGACAAGATAGAAAAGGAGAATTTGATTTAAAGGAAAAATTAAAAGAATTGGAAAAATATTTTCTTTCAAGACCTTTTTCTCTGAACTATAACTGCTATACAACCATTGTGCAGTCTCGAGGATGTACCAGAAATTGGTTCCAGGTTTAAAGGTTTATCAAGTTTATTAATGGATGTAACGGAATATATTGAAGATAGAATTAAGAGGAGGATAAAATTGATCCTTGAAATATGGGAGTTAATAACAAATTCAACTACTCTATATACAAGGGTTTCACATTTCAAAGAATATCTCCAAAAGGATTTGGAAAATGAAGAAGGTTTTTACAAAGAAGCAGTGGGTACATTTTCTGAAAAGGAATTAAGTTTAATAGATATAAATACAAGAGATCGAAATATTCCTTCTGAGACTCGTATGAAACAAATTAAATATTGTTGGTTGAAAATATTTAAATGCTTAAGGGAAATGTTGTATGCATGTGATGTTATAAATATTAAAAGAGGTGATTTGTTTTTAAAACTTGTTGATTTGACTAAGGAACTAGAGGGCCCATCCTTAATTATGGAATCAATGCTCTTATCAAAAGAGAAATTACAAGAATATTTGGATTCCTTGAAAGTTTATTGGGACAACAAATTTAGTGACTCAATTGAGTATTCTGAATAAAAATTGGAAAGGTGGTTAGTCTGCTATGCAAACAAGAATGAATATATTGAAGACACACTTCATCAATTGAGCCTTTATTTTAAAGAGCTAGAAAATGAGTTATTTGAAACCAAGGATAAACATGAGATAAAAGTTTCTCCTATGAGGGATTATATTGAACAATGGTTAAGAAAAACCTTGGTTAAAATAACTGAAACAAATCAACAAGAAGACGGTAATGCAATTATGCCACCTCCAACCCAACAACATCCTATTAAAGACACTTCAACAAGTAGATAATAAAGGAGATCTTCATCATAGTCAGTCAAGTAGTCACTTTGTTTTTCTCTCATCACTTTTCTTTCTCAATTAGTAGTCATATTTCCTTTCTTCTTTTAGAATTTGTGAAAACCAAAGGGTGACCCCTGATTGTCTCCTTTCTGTCTTCCAAGTATTTGTTTAATTTCATGGTCCACATGAACCCAATCTCAGTCCTCTTTGAAGGAAAATTTCCATTTAATTTTTATGAACTTTACAAACTTTTTTATTAAAAGAACATCTATTATTTCTTAGGTTCCTAGAGAACTATTTGGGACATTACATTAATGATTTCTGAGACTTTTGATTTTAAGCATGATATGTCAAATGTGTGTCTATCTATTTTTGGATCTTAATTGGAATGATCATATAAAAAAAATTTCCATATGAATGCCATTATATTATTTTCCTTTGCTAAATAATGTGTCTTACTTTTCTAAATACTATGATGGAAATATCAATGTACAAGACTATTTACTCTCTTTATTTATAATCTTGTATTATAGTGTGAATATTTACTTTCTGTGAAATACTTGGTCCCTTCTTAGGTATATTTGCACGTGAATATTTATTTCAAGAAGAAGCATGGTCCTCTCTCAGGAACCTTTTTATATTGTTGTATATTATTTAAGTATAGAGGAGTACCATCTCTTTAAAAAGAAATGGGGATTTATCCTCATGATGTTATCTTAAAGATCGTAGTTTAGATCAACATTTTTGGCGACCATACTATGGAAATAGAGAAAAGGATGGTTTTGCAAACCAAAAATTTGAATGACTCTACCAGAGTAGAACCAACCTCAAATACAAGTTGGACTTAGAGATCAAGGAAATATTATGCACCAATTGTATGACCTAACCATAACAACAACACGGAGTTATGAAGAGCTCGAAATAACATGGAAAGCTCTTTCTTGAGAATAAGAAATATCTATAACTTTGAGACAAAGAATACAACAATAAATTATTAATAGCTAGAGTCATACAAAGGTCCATTAACAAGAAGTAAAAGAAAAAAAATTGATATCTATCAAGAAACCCAACACTCGGCATCTGAAGTTGTGAGCATAGCAATCATGGGTTATTGAGAAGAATAAAGAAATGAAATTCCTAACGATGAAAGAGAAATAAATGATAGACTAAGAAATCCAAGAAGGAGAGCCAGATCTAGTCCACTCAATTTATGGGGATAGAAACATTAGTTTCTTACTCTTCCCCAAGGAATTTTACCATTTTTTTCAAGTGATGGGATTATGGATCCCAAAAAGAATATGGATCATTTTCTTAGTATTTTTGACATTCATTTGATCGAACACGGTGATGTAATGGTCAAAGTTTTTCTTCAAACTTTGATAGGCCCATTCTATGATTGGTACCTTTCTCTCCCAACGTATTCAATTGGATCATTTGATGATACACAAGATATGTTTATGACTATATATGCATATCCAATTTCATACCATACTTTACTCACCCAGTTCACTCAAATCCATGTTCAAAAGGGTGAAAGAATCAAAGATTTTAATTTACAATTGTATAAGTCACTAAATCAAATCCTAGATGAGCAATGTCCAAATTCCCATGTTATATTTGGATGTTACAAGAATTTCATGCCATCAAACATGAACTATGCAATAAGAGTTGCACAAATAAATTCATTGAATGAAGAAATCCAAAAGGCAACAAAAATGAAAGAGTACATGCTTGAGACTAATGTTGATCTTGAGATTATCCTTGGAAAAGTACCAAGAAATATGATGAGTTTATCATTGTGATCCAAAGGACGATCGACTTCAAGAAGTACTAAGGGAGGAACAGTTGGGGAAGGGATTTTTCAAGGTCAACTCCCTAATGCAAGAAATAATCCTGAAGCTACTCAAGACACTTAATAAAAATAGAAATTTTTCAGATGAGTAGAACTATTTGACAAATGCATAATGAGATAACTTGACTAAAGATAAATGAGAATCTCATTCCAACACATCAACATACGAGATCTCCACCACAAAATCAAAGAGATAGAAATGATAGAAATCAAAATAATTAAGAGCATACACCAAGAGCACCCAAAGTCCCAAATCCAAATGTTGTTGTGTTAGAATAAATTATAGAAGGAGAATTTTTTGTTCAATACAATGAGCCTTTCAACCAAGAGTTAATCAATGATCAAAATCAAATCTTAGAATCAATTCAAATGGAAAAAAATTCATCATATTTTCATATTTTTGATGAACAAGAAGATTATGAATATACACTACAAGTTAATGTCATCTAGAAAAGAACTCAATAAAATAAATTCAAGACAAAGGAACAAGTGGAAAAAGAAAAAACAAAAACCAATGTTCCAGATCCAACAAAACAACAACCAATTGTTAATCAAACAAAGTCATCATTGAAAATGAACTATAATGTGGTTGATGAGTTAACTAAGCTTCATATTACTTTGTCATTCATTGATCTAGATTATTTTTAGAACGGCATGAAGGTAGAAATATAATAGAGATATACCAAGGAGATACAAAAATATATGGCAAGAAACACAATAATACAATAAAATTCAGATTCTATTAATGACTTCCTGGAATACAAAAGAATGTAAAATACAAAGCACACAAGCTAGCTAGAATGCTGGTAGCTTATCTCTAAAGTGAAATGTGTCGACTACGCTCATTTGCAATAAGTTGACTACAATGAGGCTCAAAAATACTTTTTAACATAAATAATAAATGAGAAAACCCTAAAAATCCAAAACCCTAACCCCAAAAAGTGAAATGCCAAAAGGTTTGTGGGCCCCTTTAGGGGCAGTTGATACATCAACTTCCCGAGGGAACAACTTTTGCATATAATCTTTGTTTTGGGTGCTCAATACCCATCAAAAAGGTATATACAAGGAGTACACATTTTGAATGGCCCGATATAACAAAATAGGGATTTATAGGGAGATTCCAAGTCAAAAAAGCGTCATTTGGGGCCTTAAAATTTCCCTAGAAGTTTGGGACCCAGAAAACTATAGAAAAACTACCAAGATGGAAATTGTTATTTGATCCAGTGGAATAAGTGGGCAGACACTGATGTCCACCTGGATCATTCCTCCTCCCTTATAAAGCAATGGTCTCCATTACATCAAGTTCCTTCATTAGATGGGGAAACTTTTGTTGAATCTGACTCCTACTGATCCACTTCCCCTGATGATTAAACTACCCTGCTTTGATGACCTGATAAAGTTGGATGTTCTGATGGTGGGTTCTCTTCATCTTAGTTTCCATTATTCGATCAAATTTCACGTATTCAATGCAATCAAGATTGAGTTTTATAGGGTCCAATTACTTGGTCACATCTAAAGTGTTCAGGAGAGGTGGAAAATATGGTCGAAGCAGTTACACATTAAATACTAGGTGAAATCCAAGGAAAGGAGGAATACTTAATTCAAAATCATTCTCACCCATAGCCATAGTAATGGTGTAATGCCCATATCTAAGTGGGAATATACTTTTATGATTTCTGCAAATGAAACCATAGCTTATCTCCAACCTGAAATTTATGTGGTATCTGATGTTAATAGTGGCGCTACTTGTACTTGGAATTGGCTTTCTGCAAAATATCATGAAATTTTTGTTGGATGTGTTGGATTCGCTCAAGAAACTTGGCCTCTCGATCAACCTTGGTCTAAGCATGGGAGGAATATTCATGTGCAACTGCAATGGGCAGAGATATGTCAATTGGCGCTAATGGTTGGAACCCCAAGCACACTTGAAAAAGGTTGTGGCCAATAGAGTTGTGGAGGGATCTGTTGTAGCTATGTTGAACACAAGGAAATATTTCATCCCATGTGCGTGGATGTTTGGAATTGTACATCCTTAGGATATGTGCAATCATCTTGTTGACTATCTCTATTTGTCCATCAGTCTGTGGGTGGAAGCAAGTCGATTTGTTCATCTTGGTGTCCATTATCGACCATAGGCTAGAACAAAAAGTACTCAAGAACCTATTGTCTAAATTTGAGATAATGGTTCATGGGAGCCAAAAATGAACCCAAACATGTTCTAAGAAGATCTTGATGGTGGCCTTGACTATGATGCTCTTCTTGCAAGGTGCCAAAACTGCCATATTAGATAATCAATCAATGACCACAAAGAAACGGTCACTTCCAAGCTTGGTTGAAGGCATATCGGACATGTAATCCATGGAGATGGATTCCCAAGGCCTATCTTTATTAGGCAGAGGGGTGTATATCCTTTGTCTCTTGATGGTGGGCTTGAGAATGGTGCAAGCAGTGCGAGATCTGACCAATATATCTTGTCGAATATTTGACCAATAAAAATGTTTTTGCAGTACTGTCATTGTTTTGTCTACACCAAAATGTATCAATGCTTGGTTGGAATGTGTTTTCCAGATCAACTTTGCATGATCTCTTGAAGGAACATAGAGATGAATCAGATGGCATAGAAATCCCTCCTAGAGATGAAAGTTTGGAATTGTTTTTCCTACGCTCAATGTATGACCGGTAGAAGAAAAGCAAGATTCATTATTTTATAATTGTGGCCAATTAGACGTTTCATTCCCACACGAGCTAATAACTATGGCTAGTTCCACAAATGAGGGTCAATCAAGGCAATATGCCACATGGTTGGTGTTTACCTTCTTGTAATTGATGTTTAAGTGGAATTGTTGTAGGCATGTGAACCACTTTTGATGGAGGTAATTTTGTAACTTTCCTTGTGTCGGCATAAATTGTAGAGGCCTATGATCAGTGTGGATGATCGTTTCCTTCCCTAGAATTTATTGCTTCCATTGTCGACATGCCTACACAATGGAGTACATATCTTTGTCATAGGTGGGGTATCTACGAACAACATCATATTGTCTTTCACTATGATAGGCTACCTGATTCCCATGCTAAGTGAGGACTTCACTGATATCATAATCTGAAGCATATGTTTCAATATCAATAGGTTGTTTCAGGTCTGGAAGAATGAGGACTAGTGTTGAGAAGAGGCAGAATTTCAATTCCTCAAATATTTTTGCGGGATGCAACCCACACAAACTTAGCCTTCTCTCCACCCTTGGTCACCTGGCTTAGGGTCCAAGTGATATGAGAGAACCCAAACAAAAACTAGTGGTATAATTTGGTGAGGCCTAAGAAGTTGCGGAGCTCGTCATTATCTTTGGGGCCAGTCAATCGTGGATGAATTGGATCTTGGATGGATCCACATGGAAACCCTACTCATCCATGATGTATCCCAAATATTGGATTCTCTACATGTTGAAGGAAAACTTCTCCAAATTTTCATATAACCTGTGTTGTCATAGGGTGCCCAAGAATTGTTGAATATGCTTCAAATGTTCCTCCCAAGTTTTGATGAAGATAAAGATGTCATCTAGATATATGACTAGAAAGGATTTTGTGAATGCATGCAATATTTCATCCATCATCCACATGAATGTGGTAAGGGCATTACTCAAGTTGAAAGGCATGACCAACCACTCAAAGGGACTTTATTTAGATTTGAAGTTTGTCTTCCATACATCAATTTTGTCAATCGACACCTGGTGGTATCCTAACTTCAGATCAATCTTACTGAAAAACTTAGCTCCCTTGATTTGATTGAGAATATCATTAATATGGGGGATTGAGAACCAATTCTTGATTATGATCTTGTTTAGGTATCTTTAATCAATACAAAGTCTCCATGTCCCATCCTTCTTCTATACGAGAAAAATTGGGCTCCCATAAGGTGAGGATATTGGTATGATGTGGCCCTTAAGAATTATCTCTTGGTTCTAGAGTTTTATTTCTTCATTCTCCATAACAGAATGCCTGTACACAGATTAGTTAGCAAGAGGAGCATTGGGTGTCAAATAAATTAAGTGATTTACTTGACAATCCACAGGCACCCCAGTAGGTGAGGTAAATATGTCTTTGTTCTCTTCTATTATCTTGTCCACCTATTGTTTCTATGTAGAGAGACCCCATGTAGAGGTTTTGGTAGTTGCAGTGACCTTTCGTTCACCTTCTGACCAAACCATAAAGTGTAAAAATATTCTGGTATGAGAGACCACCTTTCTACACTGCTTCACAAATATCAAAGAGACCACAATAGTTGGGACTGCCTCCGGTACCTTGTAGAGTTCATCTCCCAAAGTAATAATGACACTACGAGGCTTATATTCATAAACAAAATGATTCTTCCACATATATGGTTGTCCTAAGAAAACATAATAAAATTCAAGATGGGAAACATCACACGATACCTCATCTTTGAAGAGTTTGATGTCATAGTGCAAAAGACATTGTTGGTTGACATGGATGTCCCATCCTTGTCTAAGCCAACTGATGGTGTATGGATGAGGATGCAACATCATTGTCAGGTTAAACCTCTTGGAAACCTTTGATGATATTAGGTTCTTCTGTCTATCACTGTCAATAATGAAATGGAGTGGGGTCCCCTTCACCCACATCTGTGGGTGGAAGGGGAACTCCCCTTCTTCAGGCTCCTATGGTAGCTCTAGCTGGAATTTTGTGGTAGCATTGGTTACACTGGGTTCTTTGTCAATGATATTTTTTCCCTTTTTCATTTTTTAATAAGAGTCTGAGTCATCATTTGACCCTGAGGATTTTTTCTTAGCCAATAATGATTGTTTGGAGTGACATTCATCAGTATTGTGCAAAGGGATTTTGTGGAACTTGCACCACTTTCCAATGTCCTTCTTTGACTTCCCATTACCCTTCTTTGTTGGTGGCTTGGACAGGTTTTCATGGGACTGACCATCCTTTCTCTATCCTTTTCCTTGTGATTTAGGGACACCCTTACCATACTTCGGTTGTTGTGTATTTGAAGACCTGAACTCCTACTTGTTCTACTTCTTAAATTTCTGCTCGATTTTGATAGCATATCAATAAATGACTCCCAATGACGAGATGTCTAGAAAATACATTTTGGTTTAGATGTACCTATGTATATCCCCATGGTATTTTAGAACCATATGTCACTCAGAGTATTTGACACCTAAATTGGTGCACAAGGTATGGAAGGTATTTATGAACTTCGACATTGTTTGGCATGTCTCTTGATGTAGTGTGGTCCATATCGTGTATTGGTCATCATAGTTTCCAATAGGGTAATATTGTTCCTTGAGGGCATCAACAAAATCCACTCAAATGGGTCCTAACACAAAAATTGTAGACTCATCCTCGACATGTTTCTCAGATCAAGTCTCCCACCAATATCTGATGTTGGGTGGGGCCTTAAGGATCACAAAGGTGACATTTTCACTGTTGGAAAAATTTTGAACATAGAAATAACCATCTAGCAGACTTAACCATTTTTCCAAAGCATAGTCATCTATCTGGCCTTCAAATAAATGAATATCAAATTTAACTTGTACCTTGAAGGGTGTCGCACCTATGAAGTGACTATTGGTTGAAGGTTCCTCCATTGTTGTCAGCGGTTGTCGAAGGATTTGGAAGAAATTATCTATTATCTTGTTCTCCTGTCGTGTGAGGGATTCCTCGAGAAATAGTTTGATAGGATATTATGATTTGTCATCCCTATTTCCTTCCACCATGAGAATTTTCTTGGGTTGGAGAGAGTGGATATCCTCAAGACAAACAAGATCATGACCCAACTCTCTATACCCTGACCTCATCGGGGACATATACTAAGAACGACAAGGAGCAGACTACTCTGATACTACTAATCCAAATTATTTTGAGAATGACCTGAAGGCATAAATATAATAGATATATAACAAGGAGATACACAAATATATGTCAAGGAGAACATTAATATAGTAAAACTCATATTCTATTAATGACTTTCATGAATACAAAATACTATAAAATGAAAAGCACATGAGCTAGCTAGAATGGTGATAGCTTATCTGTGAAGAGAGATGTGTTGGCTACGCCCATTTGCAAGAATCTAAATAAAATGAGGCTCCAAATGAATTTTTAACATAGAGCATAAATGAGAAAACCCTAAACATCTAAAACCATAACCTTGGAATATGGAATGCCAAAAGGTTTGTGGGCCTCAATGCGGGTAGTTGATACATCAACTTCTCGAGCGTGCAAATTGTGCATACGATCTCCATTTGAGCCACTCGTTACCCTTTAAGAGAGGTCTAACCAAGGAGCATATATTCCAAATGGACCAG
>JASDQU010299287.1:0-13967 GCA_032191745.1 Picea mariana
AGGCTTAGCCCCTAGGCTCAACTCTCATCCCCTTTCCCACCTTCCAAGCCCTAATTCCTTGCCCACTATGTGGATGCTCAGTCCCCCTTCACTCATTCATCGTGGTCGGTCTGCACTGGCAGTGTTTATATTTTATTAATTGATCTGCATACATACAAGTACATCAGTAGGCTCCTGGCCTTCAACACTTAGGCTCCCTGGCCTAACAAAACTCATAAGCCTACAGCTTATACAAAACTTGGCTCACCAGCCTATAGAACATGTTTACAATTCATTTCATATATCATGATCTGTAACGGGGCTCGGCCTTGGGGACATTACAATATGGACCTTTTGTTTCTTCTCTACTGGGCCGAAACTTGGCCCTACTCCTTATTCCTACCTCTTGTTCTCCAGGATCTCTATAGGAAAGAGGTAGTGCATGCCATATTTGTGTGGATTGTTCTTGACACAAGTCCATGACATGATTTCTTTATCAAATTATTCCTCTTCAAGGTAGAAGGGCAGAAACCTGGAATGGAAATATTTGGGTAGATAACAACATAAAATGACTCTTTCTCCACACATTCATGGGGTATTATAACTGGATAACTGGAAATATCTATAGGCACACATAAATACAATCATCATTAGGCCATAAACACAATCTTAGGCTTAGGTGTCTGATGGGACAGTTAACGGGGTAATATATATCCAGTGATATTGGATCTTAATGAACATACTGACAGGGACATGGTCAAGATGAGGGGATTAAATTTTAACGGCTAAGAATCCCGACAAGAATATCGATGGAATCTGTGCATATCATGCTTTTATGGCTTAACAAAGTTCTAATGGATTACGGTGGCTATCATAAAGCGTATGACTGGACTTGATGCATGTGGAACATGGGTTGTGATTGAGTTTAGATTCTCCCTCCCTCCAACGATAATGGGGGTCCCCTTCATATTTAATGGCTTCATTTAATGAAATGGTGGCTCTTTCGATCTTGTGCGGCTGAGTAAGAAGTTATGCGTAGAAGCAATACTTAGACTTCAATGTTATTAAGTGAATTAAAGAAATTATAGGAAATGAAAATCTAACTATTGTACATGTTCCTTTGGATTGGGGCAAACATGCTTTGGCTCAAGCATAAGAAATTTAGGGTTTTAGAAGGGAGCCATTTCCCCATCTTGGTCGAAGGATACCATCCAGTTGTGCTAGCCTAACTGCACCAGATTGTCAAATTTCCGCAACTATGAATGGACCCAACCATTGCATGTGCAACTTGGCTGGATTTTTCTGATATCAACTATCATAGAGTAGTACCTTATCCCCTTGTGCGAATATTTTGGACTTAATATGCCTGTCATGCCAAGCGTTTTGTCTATATTTCTCAACTGTCTCATGAAAATCCACTGGAAATCTTTCTTCCTCAAGTTATTGCAAGTCTGCAATCCTCTGCACAACTAATTCATCATCTGTCATATGTGTAGCTCATGCTATATAGAGACTAGGGGTAATAAATTATGTGGGTACAACAAATTATTTCCCATAAACCAACTGAAATGGGGTATACCTATGTAGCTTCTTCGTGGTAGTCTTGTAAGCCCACAAGACTACTGGAACTCTATCATCCCAATCTTCCCTATTTGTACAACATACTTTTGTTAGTCCTCTTTAAAGAATTTTATTGAATGCCTCCACTGTACCATTATATTATGGATGGTAGGGAATGTTCTTATGGTGTTGTATAAGGATTTTTGTTGTAACGTTGTGATTGTACTATTGATAAAGTGACTACCTTCATCCTTGGTCAAAATTATAGGACATCCAAACCGAGTGATAACATTCTCAAAGATAAATATAGTAGTTGTATCTGTAGAACAGTCTTGAACTTCCTCTGCTTCAACCCATATTGTAAGGTAATCAATTGCAGTGATGATCTATCTGGCCTTTGATTGCTTCGTCGGAGGTTTGATTGGTCTAATAAAATCAACAACCCACTTATCAAATGCAAAGTGCTCTGATTAGCTGAAGGGGTAATTCATCTCTGTGTGATGGCTTCCCAACTCTTTGGTAGGTGTTACAAGATCTAGCATATTCCTTAGCATATTTAAATAATGTATCCCACCATAATCCATATTGAAGTACCTTATGTGCAGTATCTTTACCTCCAACATGTCCTCCCGCAAATCCATTGTGGAATTCCCATAGGATATCCTTCCTTTCATGATTCAAGACACATATCCTAACGATGTTGTCGAGTCCCAAATTGTAAAGTTATCCACAAATCAATTGATAGCCTATTGCATGAACCACCATATGTCTCTTTTGGGTTGCAGAGTAAGTTTATGGGTAGGTCCATGTACTGATGAAGACAACAATGTCTTCAAGATACTATGGGATGGAATCTATCCATAATAGGTACATGTCTGGGAGTTGATCATCCAATGCTTGACCACTTTCCAATGACTCTAATCTAGAAATGTGATTTTCACCTACATTGCATCTTTCTGGTTTGACAATTATTTCAAACGAAAAAATTCTTGAAAAAGCAGTAGCCACCTACAAATTATTCCTTCAAGTATTGGTTTATTGACTAGGTACTTCAATGAAAAATGGTTAGTAAAAAACTTGAAATGAAAGACTAACAAGTAGTTTCTAAAATTTTGTAATGCATAAATCATAGCTAAACCTTACCTTTAAGTGGTTGTGTAGTTGTGCTCAACTTGTGATAGTTTTCAGCTCCCAAAATAGATAGGGTGGTCCATATTTCCTTCCCATGGTTGCATTATAATGGCTCCCAAGGCGATGCTTAATGATTCCACATGTACATGGAACTAAATTTCCCAATTGGGAAATATCAATATAGGTGAAATACTAAGTTTTTCTTTGAGAATGTCGATTCCTTGTCACACTCTGGTGTCCATCGAAATAGTTCAGACTTATTTCACAATTTATCAAGGGGTTTGGTGATAGTTTCATATATTATTATGAACCCGTGGTAATATCCTGTTTGTCCCAACATGGAGCACAACAATTTGGCACTTGTAGGTGGCAATATGTTCAAAATGACCGCAAATTTAGTTGGGTCTACTAAGACTCCTTCTATGCATACAATATGGCCTAACATATTTCCATGAGGTACATAGAAAGTAAACTTCCTTATATTCAAATATATCTTCATTTCATGACATTTATCAAACATTAACCAGAGTAGTTGATCTGAAAATATATTTTAAAGACTATGGTTAAGTTTTTAAAGAATGAATTTATTAACCATTTAGGAATTGAAGAAATAGGAAGAATTAATGAAGTAACATGGAAGCCATAATAATATGAACATATATGGAAATAAGCACAAATAATCAACAAAATATAACAAAAAAAGTTGTTAACAGAGTTCTGCAATATCGCCTACATCTTCGGGACTTTGTCTTAGTGGGTGAGGCTTTCTTATTTCTCTTCAAAGCTTCAAACATACATCATAAAAATATCAAATGGATTACAAAATGATCTGGCTATGTTCTGTGAGATCTCAAGAACCCAACACAACTGGTGGCACTGAAAACAGATGAACGAAGCTCCCAGAAATGGCCCGCAGAGTTGCTCTCCTCAATGGCTTCCCTGCATAAAAATGGCTTTGGCTATAAATTTCCTCAGCCTTTCTCCTTCTTTGAACCTCCCCCGGGTTTCCAAGAAACTATGGTTTATATAGACTTGAAGTTGGCAACAACCTCCTAACTTTCCCCCAGTATTTGACATCAAAAATGGCTCCAGATCGTCTAATAATGGCCAAAATCCCCCAAAACAGGTTGAAAAATCACTAAAAAGTATATTATATAGTTTTAAAAACTCATATTTTTGGAAAAATCGGGCACAACCCCCGAATTTTAGGCCCTTGGTCATATGCGCCCTACCATGTGGTCGAAGACTAGGTTGGTTCACTTGGGCTCCTCTAAGTCTAGGTCCTAGTTGCATGGCTTGGACCATATGGCCATACCCCCAAATCTCCATGTGCCATCATAATCTGTTAGGCCCTGGTTCCTAGCCTCTAGTTGGATGGGGTTGGCCCCCACCGACCAGGGCTTATCCCCTATTCCACGGCACCAGTCAAATCATAACAAAATCCATTGGACTATTGTTAAGCCCTTCCCTATAGTCTGACTGGTCCACCTGCTAGTTACTAAGTTGTTGCATATCCCGTGAGGTCTGGGGTTCGAATCCCCTGGCCCATAAAAAAGTTTTACCCAACCAAACTTGGGAAAATTTGGGGCACCATGCAGCTCCTTGTGATTGGGCCACATGTCACCCTGGGATTGGTCCATACTGCTGACACAATGGCCCAGTCACCTGTTGTACAACCCAATCATCTTCCACGTGTCACTGCCATGTCAGCCGGTCGTACTACCACATCTCATTCCATACTTCCACATCATCCATCGTACAATCCAGTCACCCTACCACATGTCACGGCCACATCAGCCTTTTGTACGCCACTCTTTCATCCATACATCCACGTGTTAACCTATCATTGGGCCACGTCACTGTATGGACTTCCACGTGTCATCCATACAGTGACACATGTCAAATCCGTACAGTTCCAACTTAGCCCAAAAGTGACAAAACCGAGTGACACGTGTCACCTCCTAGATATGTCACACCAACATGATGATGTCATCATGACATCATGTTGACATCATCCTGACACATGTTGATGTCACCTTTCATACCTTCTAATGTCAGGGTTGACTTTGACCTAGTTGACTTTTTTCATGTTTGTGATTTCGATCAAAATGCGATAAATTTTGCATACGGTGTTCATTTGAGGAAAACATTATATGGACAAAATCAATGCGACAAGACATACTCAATGGTGGTGGTTTCGTCTGATTCCAAGAACTTTGATTTTTAGGCCTTCCTGGACCCATTTTGTTCCTGGATCCATTTTGGATCACGCCTCCCCTCTAAGACCTTATGGTTCTCCAAAAGGATACTAACTAGTCATCAAGTGAGGGATAGGCCACCCCACTTCTTCTCTGTCTTTAAAATTTGTCCGGTGCACCTGTCTCATCAAGACCAATTGTAAGACAACCATGACAACTGACAACATATTGTTAGACACTTGTACTCTGTCACATGTTACTGAAGCCACTATCATCCATGTTGATAACATTATCAATGATAACATCAGAAATATGACTGCACATGAGCTAATATGTTTGTAGTACTTGCACAACATTAGCTTATCTTGAAGCAAAGTATGATTGAACTTCCATTCTACAATCATCTCATGTTCATTCTTAAGATCAATTTATTGATTTGGCACAATTATAGGTGTGTTTATTGCATGAGATTATTTCCTTAATTAGTTCATTGTTTGAAGAGATTGATTTTCTTTTAAATGATGAGCATGTATAACATATTCATTTCCTTCTTTGGTTAAGTGATATTGATTTTGTTCCCTGTAGAAGATTTCTTTGCAATCATACAAATAAGGACTACCTAAGACCATTCCACATTCATTGAGTGGCACCATATCACACGTTACCGCATCCACAAACATAGATGAAATTGAAAACTTTAATGTGCATTGCTTTGTTGTGTGCAATTTACGGTTGTTGCTTATCCGTTTAAGTGAGTAAGGATTATGATGCATGAGAGTGTTTAATCCCAATTGTTTAACCACTTCCTATAAAATCAAGTTATATTGAGATCCACTATCTATCAATGTGTCGACCTTAGTATGTCTCATTATGACCCTTATGTGAAACAATTTACTTCTAGAATCATATCCATCACCAATTTTACTTGTCAAACCAACTGTTGTGATTTTATATTCATCACCCGTATCTGATCCCAAGTCTCTTGGCCATGTTTTTGCTGCAGTTATTTGCCTCCCTTTTCTCTCTTTGAACCATTTCGGTCTCTTATCGGGATGTAATTTCCAACAATTGTCCTCATCATTCCCTTATTTCTTGCAATGCTTGCAAGATAGCTTCTCTTCCTTTCTTGCCAGTAGATTTTCCTTCTTTCCATTCCACTTTCTTTTGTCGTCTTTTCTTGAAGACGATTCCCCTGATACACCAGCTCTTGTTTTCCTTGCCTCAATGTATGTTGCTTGAACAAAAACGTCATCAAGATTAGTAGGTCCAAACATAAATACAGTGTTATGAATATGTGCAGGTAAACCTCCTATATACTTCATAAGAGTTTCTTGGGTCTGTAATGGAATGTCTAACATTAATGCTAGCTTATGAAATTCATCTGTATATTCTTGCATTGTTTTTCCCTTTGTTAGCTTAAGACCTTGCCATTCAATTAAATCCTTCTCTTTATAACCCAAAGGATAATTTCTTTTCCTAAGTATAGAAATAAAAACTTGCCATGATGGAAATACATTACCCACTTTTTGCGTGCCATTTTGCAACCTTCTTTTCCACCGGATGAGTGCTGTTCTTGCAAGTCGAAGAGATGCCAATTTGATTTGAGTTGGCTCATCCTTGATTTGTTGCACGCTACAATAAACTTCCATCTGTTTGACCCAGTTATCAATCCTCTCTACATTGAATTCACCATCATACATGGGTAATTCAAACTTCATATCAAGCTTAAGTAAAGGCATATCATGTTTATGTGAATGTGAATGTTTCCTTGCGGTGGATTTGGAACTTGTACTTGAAGAAGAAGAAGTTGATGGAGAAGAAGGAGGTGAAGGAGGATCCTCTCCTTATTCACTTTTGGCTTTTGAAGATTCACCCAGAACCTATCTCTTCCCCTCCAAGTAATCATCATATAAAACCTTTACCATCTCCGACATGGTGAAGAAGGTCTTTTGAAACTCTTTCTCATCATGAGAAAGTCCCTCTTCTGATGCCATCTTCTCACTTTGAGAAGTTATCTTTATCAATCCAATATCATGATTCTCTTCAACAAGATCGCCTTCACCTCAACTCAGCTTCTCCCTAGTAATCATGCAAACTCAAAAACCAACCATCAACCTTCTCTGATATCACTTGATTTGAAAACATCTTTTAAATACTATGGTTAAGTTTTTAAAGCATGAATTTATTAACCATTTAGGAATTGAAGAAATAGGAAGAATTAATTAAGTAACATGGAAACCATAATAAGATATACATATCTAGAAATAGGTACAAATAATCAACAAACCATAATAGAAAAAGTTGTTAACAGAGTTCAAAAATATCACCTACGTCTCTGGGCCTTTGTCCCAGTGGGCGAGGCTTTCTTATTTCTCTTGAAAGCTTAAAAAGTACATCAAAAAAATGTCAAATGAATTACAAACTGATCTAGTTGTGTTCTGCTAGATCTCAAGAACCCAACACAACTCACGACACTAAAAATGGATGAATGAAGCTCCCATAAATGGCCTGCAAAGTTTCTCTCCTCAATGGCTTCCCTGCATAAAAATGGATTTGGTTGTCAATTTCCTCAACATTTATCCTTCTCTGAACCTCCCTCGGGTTGCCAAGAACCTTTGGTTTATATAGGTTTGAATTTGGCAACAATCTCCCAACTTCCCCCTAATATATGGCCTCAAAAATGGCTCCAGATCCTCCAATAATGGCCAAAATCCCCCAAAACAGTCTGAAAAATCACTAAAAAATAGATTGTATAGTTTTAAAAACCCATATTTTGAGCAAAATTAAGCACAGACCCAAATTTTGGGCCCCTGATTATATGCGCCCTGCCATGTGGATAAGGGCTAGGCTGGCGCACTTGGGATGCTCTGAGTCTGGGTCATGGTCACATGGTTTGGGCCATATAGCCATGCCCCAAAATCTCCACGTGCCATTGTAATATGTTAGGCTCTGGCTCCTATCCCCTAGTTGGAAGGGGCTGGCCCTTAGCGACCGGGGCTTATCCCCTATTATGTGCCATTGGTCAACTCATAACTAAATATGTTGGACTATTGTTAATCCCTATCCTATAGTCTGACCAATCCACCTGCTAGTTACTAAGTTGTTTCATATCCCGTGCGGTCCGGGGTTCGAATCCCCCAGCCCATAAATTTTTTTTACCCTGCCAAACTTGGGAAAATCTAGGGTGCCACATGGCACCTTATGATTGGTCCATGTGTCACCCTAGGATTGGTCCGTACTGTTGATGCAACGGCCCAGTGACCTTCCACATCACCCGTTGTATAACCTGTTGCCATGTCATCCTCTCGTACTGCCACATGTTAGTCCATACTTCCACATCATCCACCGTATAGTCTAGTCACCCTGCCACATGTCACTGCCATGTCAGTCTACTGTAAACCCCGGAGTCATCCATATGGCTACGTTTCCACATTTCATTGGGCCATGTTATTGTAGACTTCCACGTGTCATCTATACAGTGGCACGTGTCAAATCCGTACAGTGCCAACTTAGCCCGAAAGTGACGAAACCAAGTGACACGTGTCACCTCCTGGTGACACCACATCAACATGATGACATCATCATGACATCATGATGATGTCATCCTTACACATGATGATGTCACCTATCGTACCTATTGACGTCAACATTGACTTTGACCTAGTTGACTTTTTGCTTTTTGTGATTTCGATCAGAATGCAATAACTTTTGCATACAGTGTCTGTTTGAGGAGAACATTATATGTCATGAATCAACACAACGAGACGTACACAATGGTGCTAGTTTCACCTGATTCCGAGAACTTTGATTTTTAGGCCTTCCTAGACCCATTTTGGTTCCTAGATCCATTTTGGATCAATAGCCCAACATGATATTTTAACAGGATGTAGACCATCCAATCATCCATATAGAATTCTACAAACTTGTGTATGAACACTCGAAATGCTTCTATCACAATACGAGAAAAAACTGTTGGGGCATTTTTCAAACCAAAGGGCATTATGTTATATGAAAATTATCCCCGCTTGGTTATAAATGTATTCTTGTTTTTTTCTTCCTCTAGGATTTTGACTTGATGATATCCTGAGAATCTATCTTTAAACAAATAAGATTCTTTTCCCGTAACTTGATCTAAGACCTTGTCGTTGAAAGGTGTTGGAAACAGATCATGCACACATGCAGAATTTAGACTTCTGTAGTCCACGCAGTCCCAAATTTCTTATGTACATTTCTTACTCTGGATAACTATGGGGATAATCCATTCTGCTTCTTTGATTGAGAAAATATTTCCCTCCGCAAGAATTTTGTTGGCTTCTTTCTTGACCTTCTCTTTTATTCTTAGATTAAGTCGATATTGTCTGTGCTTCATAGGTCTTGAGCCGAGTTTCAACTTGATTTTCATTTCTCCCATGGCTCCTTTGATACCTTTTAGTTTTGAGAATGTTTTCGGAAACAAGTCCTCATACTCCCGTAATAGGTTATGTACTTCATTCATAATTTTCTCATCCTAGTAGTCTCCTATAGAAGCTATCCTAGGATTCTCTCCACTTCCTACATTAACTTTTTAGAACTTCAATGGGTGATTATAGGAGCTATAGGCATGACTAGGTATAGTATCTTGAATTTCTCTACTGCCTTCTATTTCTTTAACATCTATGTTTATAATCTCTTCTAAGTCATGAGGGTTTTCTAGTTATTTCTCAACTTTACGGTAAGGTACAACTATCTTATAAATTTCAAGGCTCAGACTAGACTAAAGTAAATGAACATGGTTATCACACACTACTGGACTTAATATCTTTTTTCACATCTCAGTAAAAAGCATTTCCCTGATTCTTTTAAGGACTTTGTTAAGCTCGGGGTACTTACATGTAAAGGAGAAATCCTTGCAAAATTGTTCTTTTAAGGGCTGCCAACAATTCCTTTGTATTTTTGTCTCCTCATATATATACCAGGCCTTTGGAATGGGCCCCATTGAATGGAAAAATATCGGAGCCCACAGGTCAGAGGGTACTTCTGCAACTCTCAACTGCTTTAGGGAATGTTCAATATGCACTTTAGGGTCAGATTGTCCATCAAACAATTGTGCATATTCAAAATCTATATTCATTTCTTCTTTCAATTGATTCCTACTTTGGAATCGACATTGGATGGCTTGTTTTGCGTATTCCCACTCTATAATTGAGGCTTTAAGAGTGGCCCACCATCTAGCAGGTGTATCTTGTAAGGATAAGTCAAGAACATGAATCCTTTGATCCATCTCTATTTTTTCTTCCATGATCACAAGAAAAATGTGTACCTATGAGGTACCATCATACGTTAGGGGTTCTCTGACCTTAGTTCCAATCCATCTTTTTTCTCTGATAGTTTCACATTGCCTTGAGAATCACTCATATGAACCTTGCTGCCAACTATCAAATGCTACTTTTGAATCCTTGTCAGTAGACTGTATGCTTCTCCAATTTATTGATCCATCTTCAGTAGGATTTATATAACCTGGTCTCATACCTATTTTGATGGTGTATAATTAGTCCAGAGCCTCTGGATTCATATTGTGGTCCACTGGTTCAATATATCTAGGCCTTAGACATGGATCTAAGGGCTGAACTACTTTTATCCCATCCGCTTCAAATGTCATGGTATCTCTCTTTAGATCAATGATAACATAGTTGTCATATTCCAAATCAATTATGATCATAGAAGGCTAGGGATCCTTATCTCCCATGATTTCAATTATCTCAAAATCAATTGTGGTCTTAACTCTTGCAACATCTGTTTCCACATTTTTTGATCTTTCTATTGGGAAAATGCAGTATTGGTTTTCCATTCTCAATTGGATGGGGGAATATACTAGTTGAGGCTTTCCCAAATCTTCTCGAGTCTTTTTGGGTAGTATTTTCACATTGTATCCCAAATCTAGCATGACATCTTTGATTTCAAAATCATCTATCTCAACTTCTAACCTAGATTATTTTCTTTTTCGCACCTTTCTTCTTTGTATTCTCTGGGTATTCTTCTCTAGGAGGTTGGTATTCACTACGCCTTCTAGGGTTCCCTCATTTACCAATATTAGATAAAGGGTGTTGCGCAACGTCTCAATAAGTTGGTCATCCCCTAGGATATCAAAGAATAATTGAAACCAAAGATTGATGACACTCTGAGACAGTTTAGGGCATCTCCTAGGAATTACAAAATTTCTAGGTGTTGGTGGAGAGGTAGGGGATTATGCAAGGTTAGGTTGAGACAAAAATTTAGGAGGATTATCCATTATCTCCATAATGGGGATACTCTTAAATATTTATATTGCATCCTTGAAAAATAACTTTTGTTTTTCAAGGGCATACCTATCATCTTTGGGAACAACTTTCTGAATTTTGGGTTGACTGTCTGCATCTGCTCCATTTTTTTATCCTCCACAAGTAATGATGTTAATGTTATGTATCTGACCATCACTTACCATTTTTAATTCTTAGCTAATGAGATTATCTCCTCGTTTAAGAACCCAATATTCCCATTTCATGATCATTTCTAGGCAGTCTTCAATTGCATGGCCAATGTTCCTGCAGTAACAACACCATGGTCGTCTTGAGTGAGGGAAGTATCTAACTAAATGAACTCATTCATTGTAATTGTAACATCTACTCAGCCCTTGGCCTCCATTTATCCCTCCTCTGAATCCACCTCTATCCCCACCTCGCTGGCCTCTTCCAGGTTCTATAGGGTTTCATTTACTCTGAACATTGTCGGGTCTAATCTGTCAGCAAGTGTGTACAATGCTCCACATTTATTTTTGGCACGGGTTGCAGATGCATAAAAATCACATTGTATTGTATTGGGAACAGTCATGTACCTCTTCATAATAGGACACTACCTCGACGTATGCCCATGTGTCCGACAAATTTCACAATACTCAGTTATTTGAGATGTTTGAGTACCTGAAAAGGAATTGTATAGACCTGGTGTGTGGAATGGTGGAGTGACATATAATTGAAAAAATCCTACCATGGGTCTTGAATAAGGTCCCATCGGGTTGTGCAGAGGTCCCATTCCCCTCATGCACATACATTCATTTTCTAGACGCCCTTCTGTGTAGCATCCTGTGCACCAAACCTGAGGTCGTCCTCATATTGATGTCGTTAATTCTTAAATATTTTCTGTTAGCGTCGATATTTTTCACTGGATTTGTGACAAATTTGCATCTACTCGTGTCTTGGTCATTCTTAGATTCCCTGGGTAACCTTCCATGACTTCGATCTTCATCGACTCTTCTAAGGAATCTGTTAATGTGGAAATTTATTATTGTGTTAAAGGAATTCTCATTAGAGGTAGTAATCCTTGGATGTACCATTCCCTCTGGTAATATTCATGAATTGGATGCGCTAGCCTCCCAATAACATATTTAAATTTTTGGTTCTACTCCCAGACAGATTCTCCTTCCCTTTCTTGAATCTCCCACAACTCAAAGAGATCTTGTTGCTCTGACTAAGGTATTTTGAATTCAGTGATGAAATTAAAACACACTTGGCCAAGGGTGAACTCTTTCCTAGCACCCCTAGTTCAATAACATTCATGTATTAGTTGAGGTAATGACCCCTCAAGGTAGTCTGAAAATCTAGTAATTTGTTTTCATCGAGAGTCCCTCTGGACCTCTAAATGGATTCACATAAAAACCGATGTTTCTCTACATATTCATCCCATTTACCCCAGAATTATGGGTCTTAGTCTTTGTTATAGATAATTAAAATTGTCCATGCCTAGACATAGAACTGTTGGGCTATGGAAGACAAAGCTCTTTGTGGAATAAATTACATATTAAATTAACATAAATAAACAAACATAACATGAAAGAATACAAGCAGCGAAACACATAATATTATTATAAGAATCATAGACATGCACTAAGGTACATCATTAACCATTAAGCACATAAATGATACTTATATTCTAATTGTAGTGCACTGACGACGTGCATACCTTCCACAAACCTCGCATTCTTATACCACTCTACTCATCACTCTCAACAATGGGTCACCCCCGAGCTAGGACTAAACTACACAGAGCGAGGGATTCCTATGCTAGGCAAGGAAATAATGAAGTTTCACCAGTCTACAGGAAGGATTTTCTCCAAGGATCCACTTACTCCCACCACTCACAAACTGTCATTACCCACATACTTGTCCCACCCTAGGAGTATACACCTTCACTGCCACACAGTCCATTGGCTACTCCACCTTCCTTCCAGGGATTCAACAACATGCCAGACATGAATTCTCAGATCTCTGTATCTTTTATTGGACTCCCTCTAGGAGAAATCACTTCCTCAACAAACTCTCTCACATGGAGAGAGTTTCTCACGGGCCTGACAACCTTCTTTTTCAATCCATCTCCTCAACACAGAGGCAAGGGTGATGGAAACAAAATAAATTGAATGTGGGGCATGGTAATGGAAAAATGAAACACATGCAACCCATAGGTTATAGGTTCAAAAAATATATCAATTCGGGCACATTGCAGAGGTTTTGGATGGTCGAGGGTTCATCAACAATGTTCCAGGTTTTACTTCTTGCCCATTGGTTGTGTGCATGAGTGGAAGGAATAGAAAAAAAGATTCCCAAAATAGTCAAAATCCCCACATATATTTGCATGTGCCTGATATGACACATAGAACTCATGAAGCACGTTCATATCCATTTGGAAGTTGTTCCCCTTCCCTAAAGGAACTTAGGATAAATTCATATCCTCCTCACATCATTTAGAACAATAATATATACTATTCTCTGAGATATAAGCTCTTAATTATAACCCTTCTTTCCAGCCTGTCATCCCCCTCCCTTACCCATTCTAGTGGGACCTATTCCCCTGTACTCTTTCATCGTGGCCAGTCTACACACAGTGATGCTTTTATATTAATTATTTGAATATTTTCATATATAAAACAAGCTCCTGGCCTTAGCATCCTAGGCTCTCTGACCCAACTATCAAATAAGACTCCTAGCTTATCATTACTTGGCTCACCAACCTATGAAACATGTTTACACTTAATGATTAAAAATTAGGGGCTCATCCTTGGGGTATTACAATCCCCTCTCCTTATTTTTG
>JASDQU010299290.1:5646-15653 GCA_032191745.1 Picea mariana
TAAATAAGTTATTAGTGATACTATAATATATACCAATCAATTTATTATCACCAACACATTGATGCCAAATTATTATCATAAATAATTCATAAACAAAAGCTTCATAAATAATTGATAAAAACATATTATGTATATGTTAACATGGGAAAGTGTCCCTTCTCAACTTCAGAGGCTTATTTGATGAAAGGGTCCAATTATACCTATCTCCATTGAAATTCAAAGCCCTTTAGTTATCACATGACTACTGTTATCTAGGCTTAATGTTATTTTAATTCTCTTCACCTATTATAATCTAAGATCATGAATGGAAGTATTGCAATATGAATGCATATGGATGGATGTGAAGCAAAAAATGTAACAAATGTAAGATGCAACATCTAGCTATATAAATCTTAACTAGTGGAGCAAAGAACAAATCTTGAAATCAAACAAGATTAAACAAAAGTGGATTATAAGGGGAATAGTCCATCGACTAACGATTATAAAAAATCTAGGAGGCTCTAAGTAACTAAGAATAGTCCAAAATTTGTTAAGAGATGAATCACTTCATATCAATTGTTAGTAAGCATAAAGGTAAGTGAGAACACACACTAGCTCAATGGGCTAGCTCAAGTAGTTGATTGTCTTTAGATTTAAGTAGGATGCCTTGAGGTTGATTCCCTGGGCTAAATTCCTCTATTCTTTGTCTCACTAGATCGTCATGCCATGTCAGGTGTTTTAATCACAATGTTGATTAGTTTACATTGGGTGCAATCCATAAAAAATGTGGAAGCGCCCATGGGTTTCCCTATAAGGATTTCCTTGAAAAAAATGAAAATACACTTTACAAACAAGAGAATAGTCCAAAATTTGAAATACCTACACCCATAAGTACCACGAAAACGAGGAAAGAAGATGATATTCTATAACCAATCAGAATTTGCAAGAGTATCAAAACAATAGCTAATGGTTGTCTCTTTATTGACATATGAATATAGCTTGCAATACCAAAAAGATCCCCTATTGCTTGAAGGTAGTATATAATTTTAGCTCAAGACTCATGGCCTTCTAGTTCCCCAACTCTTCAAATACCCTAGAATTTTTAACTCCCTTGGACTCTCGACCTTTTACAAGTTTTTTTCTCTATCCTCATGTTGACTATTTAATCTTATTACAAGTAAAATACTTATTTAAACTATCCAATAATTAAAAAAAAATTCACTCATAGTGAGGCTTATCAATGATCAACCTTTGACTCTTTTTTCACACATGTTGAACATAAATCCTATGAATTGGACAATGGCTCTTACTTTATCTCTTGTATGTCTAGTGACATTCTCAATGGGAAATTCTATGAGGCTTTGGCTTGATGCTTGTAGAGTATTTACTTTTCTTATTCATACTTGCTTCATGGATGAAAATTGAATCTTTTCCTTGTAATACAAAGTGTTAGAAATTGCATTTCTTTGCTCCATGTTTGGAAGTAGGCTCCAAGATTTATGTTTATCCCCCCTTAGTTTGGAGGATTGGATGGTTTCATTCTCATCATTTGTTTTCACCAAAGGTTTATTGAAACACAATCTTTCACTTCAATAACATTGTTATGTTCCAACTCTTTTCATCTTATTTTCACTTTTGCATCTTTTCATCAAGTCATCTTTGCAAGATATGAAACACTTTGAGTTTTAAAGCCAAAAAAAAGATTATTGGCGTATCCTTTTCCATTTAATGGTTCTCCTCTAAACTTCCTCCATGTGATAAGATGTAGCTCAAAACATGTATGCCCTTGAACTCATTTCAGTAACATGTTGTAGTTCAAAAAATAATCTTCCATTGTGCCATTCATTACCTCTATGTTAAGGTTTCCTAGAGTGTGTAGAGTTCCTAGTGAAGGTCAAGGTTATATCTGTTTTCCATGGGTATAGAAATGTCAAGAGAAATATAGTCAATTTTTTCGTGGGATTGATTTTTTATGGATGTTATGATTGTATAGTATGATTTATTTGATTAATCATTCTCTTCATTAAATTGGTGCTACATCAATATCAAAGAGGTAGTTTTGTGTATCTATGCCCCAGTGTTATGAATCCCTAATCCACACTAGGATATGCATCTTATCCCTCTACACATTATCCTTCGTGCCCTCTATGACTAGGTCAAGTTCTATGGCCATGTTGGGATCTATGAATCTATGCTCTATGGCTAGGGGTCTTGGTGGATACATGTTCTAAAACCTAATGCTTTGCAAATCATGTCTCAACATATCCAATATCTATGCCATTTCCTATTTCTATACTAGTCACCCATTGATGCTTGGGAGGGGAGTAGTATATTATCAGTGTATGGGAGGTGTGACAATGTTGACTATACTAATTATTTTAGGAGGCCTTTTATTTGGATGAATGATTCAATGGTTTGGGAAGTTTTAGAGTATGACTAAGTCAATTATTTTGTATTTTCTTCTTTGAGAATGAGCCTTACCTAGATAAAATATTGTAGACGCATAAATTAGTTACCAAAGAAGAGAGAGGATTTGCACTTGATACAAGGTGATCATGTAGTTACGTGTATATGGTGCCATGTTATTAGTAGACCCTATATTAGGATAAGAGACTCCTTTTCCATGAAATATATTTCAAGGAAAACCCCCAATAATTTTTGTTCATCCCAAGGATGGTACCTACGGTAAACCCTAGATTCTTTAGGGCACAAGTCTAGTTCAACAACAAGGCTCAAATATATTACATTACTATAGTCATTACAAGCTCAACATGTCACTTACAAGAATAGTACCTGGGTACAATTTTTAGTAGTATCAATTTCAATCTAGTGGTGAATGGAGATGGTGACCTAGTATTTTTAGTGGGCCACCTGTACATTTGGATACTTTTATGGATGGATTATAGTGGTAGGTTCAATTTTTGTGGATTATATGCATATGAGGTTTTTTTCATGACAAAGATTCGAGCAATGAGGAGAGATCTCATGAGAGGTCAACAATGTGGTAGAGAGGTTGAGATGCACTGATGTGATTAAGAAGAGTCTTGTAGATGAGGATAGTTGTAGTGGTGTTCCTCCGCTTGCATTTGATTGGGGTCAATATTAGTGGTTTGAGTTTCTTCTAAATGTTGTGTGTCCTTGGGAGTTAACTTGAGGGCGAGTCAAACATTGATATGGGGAAGTTGTTGGGACTAGATATACACACATGATAGCTACTACATGCCAAGATGTTGAATTCGATGGAGTAAATGGGTTCTCTATCATAGGTAGTTTATTGAAAGCATAACACATGATTGGTGCTAGGTTCACATCCCTTGACACCCTTTTTGGTTCCACTTGGGAGATGTTTTATGCATATCTCTTTGTTCCTTGGATGGTGCATGTACCTTGGACTAGTCACCAATGGATAATGCACATTATTGTATTACTTAGACTTATACGTTGGATATGTATATGTATGGGTGATACTTTAGAGAGGAGACATAAGGTAATGGGATATTCCCTTGTCCCATTTAGTGGGGGCATGGTGTGCTTTCATCCACCATGTGTCCCCTTGAGTGGGACATGGTGTCTTCTCATCCACCATGTGTCCCATTTAGTTATACATGAGGCATTCGATCCTTTTGGAGAGAATGAGTATATATACATATTTTTATCTCGTATTAGGTTGTTGGTTCATTAATTCTTCATCCTTCATTTGTATTTTCTCACAGAATTAGTGCATAAACATATCTTGGTGATTAGAGAGGACTCACCCCTTATCTTGTCTTAGGAAAGGGAGCATAGATGTAACACATTTATATAGCTTCATGAATAATATTAGATCCAAATTTTATAATTCCATGTTTCCTTTTCTCATTGAATGCTTGTGTTTATTACTTTAATAGAAGATTCTACACACCAGTCCCATGAAGCATAATGTTGTGAACAACCATAACCCATAGAGTTAAGTCATAAATGATTTAAAAAATTAACTTTTGAAACTCCCATGTCTAATCCTGCCTTGTCCATGTGCCCCATAATGTTATTCGTCCTAACTTTCACATGTATTACTTGTTCTCATTAGGTATATCCTTGCATACTAAAATACCTTAATCCCTTGTATATCTTTGTGAATAATAAACGCCATCTAACTTGCATCCTTACACTAAGAAAATTCTCCTATTTCTAACTTCTTAGTTCCCATCTTGCATCTTGTTATTGTATTGAGTGAAAACTAGCTTCGAGGCGATAAGTGTACTCTTTGAATTAACAATCTCTTAATAAAAATGCATGGATATATTTTCTCTTGATAACACTTAAAATTTTAACCATATTAGATCAACTTCAACCGCAAACTATAATAGCTAACCATAAGAAACAAGAAAGTGAAAAATGGTCACATTACAATCTAATCTTTTACCAAGCAAGAAAAACCTAGGCAAGACTTATTCATCCAATGGGGCATTAAGTCAATTCACAACTTCACCAAATGTAAATAATCAAACAATTGGCAACAAGACCACCATATATGGAAGTCAACAATCCATGAAATAATTCTATTACCATGTTGTACTATGTTTTCATTTATGTCAAAGGGTTTATGTCAAGTATTGTCTTAGTAATGTGTTTGTATCATTGATGTATTGATTGTTGGATCATATGTTCATGGATGTAATTGATGTTAGAGGGATAATGTCATGAGGTGTCATAGTGATGTTTTATCATGGGTTGATGTTATATGTAATATTCCAGATATAAAAAAGTATGAAGAACATAAATAAATAGCTAGAAATGGTAGATGAACAACAATATAACCAGAACAACACCACAATAATACGAAATGGATACCAGAATAACACCAGAAATATCCCTTTGATTACTAAGAGCAACGTTCACTTGCCTCTTTGAGGGGGAAACCTCCAACAGAGTAGAGCTCTATTACAATAATATCCAAGACAAAAGTTCTCATACCCTCGACTCCTATTTATACTAAATATGTCTATCAAAAGAACCATCTAGAGGAAGATCCTTCTAGAAAAGAAAGCTTCTATTAGCTCTTCTTACATTGGACCTATTATTCCTTATTGCTAGGCCTTATTAATATTGACCTTTATTACATGGAAATATATTATTCTACCTACATGAAGGGTTAGGTCCCTAACATGCCCTCCCCCTTAAAAACAACCTTGTACTCAAGGCTTGAGATGGGGGAATTGTTGCAGAATGGTAGATGGTTCCCAAGTGGAATCTGCTAGAGTTGTATCTTTCCACTGGACTAACACTTCCTTGATGGTTCACTGACGCATACGACACTCATGCTGGTCCAAAATTGCTTATGGTTGTAGCCAAATGGAGCCTTCTTCGTCCAACTTGGGAAGGGTGGTTTGGGTTTGGCACTTAGTTCCAATCACCTTCTTTAAGAAGGAAACATGAAAAAAAAGATGGAGCTTAGAATGACTGGGCAAAGCTAATTGATAAGCCACTTGTCCCACACACTTGAGAACCGTACAAGGACCATAAAATTTGGGTGCCAGTTTCTGACAATGGTCAACCTTGAGGGAATTTTGCTTCTAATGTTGCAGTTGAAGAAACACTTGATCCCCTTTTGAAAATTGATGTTCAGAGAAACCTTGATCTCCTTGTTGCTTCATGTGATTTTGGGCCATGACCAAATTCTCTTTGAGGGTATGGAGAATAGCCTCTCAAACTGTAAGCGTTTGGTCAACCGCTTGGACCTTCGAGACACCTGGAAAATATAAGAGAACTGAAGGTGGTTTTTTTCCATGTACCACTTCAAAAAGAGTCACACAGGTAGTTGTATGGTACAAAGTGTTGTACCACCATTCAACTAGTGGTAACCATTGAGCTCACTAATTCTTCCTTTCCGATGCAAAACACCTCAAATATGTTTCCAAACATTTGTTGAAAACTTCAGTTTGACCATCAGTCTAGGGATGATAAGCTGTGTTGAGATGCAATTGGGTGCCTTGTAGCTTGAACAGTTCTTGCCAAAAATTTCTTGTCAAAGTTGGGTCGCGATCAGAAACAATAGAGTGCGGCACACCATGACGCTTGAAGACCTGATCCATGAAAAGTTGAGCCACCATGGATGTTGTAAATGGGTGTTGAAGAGCACAAAAATGAGCATACTTGGAAAGACAATAAAATACCACCATAATGACTAATTTATTTCTTGATTTAGGTAAGATTACAATAAAATACATAGAGATATCCCGCGAAATAGCAGTTGGAATCGGAAGCGGTTGTAGTGTGCCATGAGATTTGAATGTTTATCCCTTGTTGCATTGACACATATCACATTCAACCAAAAAATTACAAACGTCATGTTTCATACCCTCCCAGAAAAAAGAACGTTTGACCCGATCATAGGTTTTGGTAAACTCAAAGTGCCTAGCTGTGGGTGTAGCATGAAGCTCAGAAAGTACCATGGATTTAAGTTTTGACTATTTATTTAAATACAAACAGCCTTTGTATCGAAGCTCCTCATTGATCCAAGACTACCATAGGGAAACTAGAGAATTGGACTGCAATTGTTGTATTAGATGCAAACTTTTGGGATCGTGTAGCCATTCCTAGAGAACACCTTTGAGCCAATCTCGTACAATGAAGGAGAGAGAAAAAAGAGACCCTTCATCTTCATATTTTCGGGAAAGTGCATCAATAACCACATTGTCTTTGACTTTATTGTAAATGATCTCATAATCATATCCAAAGAGATTAGTCACCCATTTTTTTTCTCGGGGGAGGAAAGACGTTGTTCCAGAAAATACTTGAGGCTTTGATGATCTATGTTAATTTGGAAGCGTTTCCCTAAGAGATAAGGGTGCCAAACATCCACGACATGAAGAATAGCTAACATTTCCTTTTCATAGATTGATTTTCCCAAATTTCTCTCAAACAATTGTTTACTGGTAAAGGCCAAAGGCTGACCCTCTTGTATAACTACAACACCAATTCCTTTCCTGAAAGCATCACATTCCAGGACAAAGGTCTTTGTGAAATTAGGAAGGGTTAGGGTTGGAGTGGTGCACATGGATATCTCAAGGTTTGAAAATCTTGAGCAGCTGTTGGAGTCCAAGTGAAAGAATTTTGTTTAAGGAGTGTAGTGAGAGGTGCCACAATCTTTCCACAATTCTTAACAAACTTGCGATAATAACATGTTAAACCCAAAAATCCCCACAAGATTTTGAGAGTCTTTGGGTGAGGCCAATATTTCATAGCTTCAATCTTTTTAGGATCCACCTTGACGTAGGCCTTGCCCACAAGATGACCCAAGTACTCGACTTTTGAGGCACCAAAAGCACATTTAGATTGTTTGAGGAAAAGTTTGTAATGAAAGAGTAGATGGAGAACTCAATCCACATGAGCAAGATGGTATGTCCATGTTTTTCTATAGATGAGGATATCATCAAAGAAAACTAAGACAAAATGACAGAGAAAAGGATGAAAGACATGATTCATGAGGCTTTGGAAAGTGGAGGGAGCATTACACAAGCCAAAGGGAATGACCAAAAACACATAGTGGACCTCATGAGTTCTAAAGTCAGTATTAGGAATGTCTGCCTCTTTCATATGGATCTGGTGGTAGCCCAAATGAAGATCAGGTTTAGTAAAGAACTGGCTGCCACTCAATTCATCTGAGAGGTCATCAATGACCAGAATGGGAAATTTGTCTTTAATGGTGAGTTTGTTGAGGGCATAGAAGTCAGGACACATGTGCCAAGAAACTTCTTTCTTAAGGACCATGACCACATGAGAAGAGTAGGGGCTCGTACTAGGGCAGATAACACCTGCGTTGAGTAGTTCTTGAACCATTTTCTCAATTTCATTTTTTTGGGAAAATGGGTGATGATAGGGACGAATATTGGGAGGAAGGCTTCCTGGGACAAGGGAAATGGAATGATCATGAACACCAAAGGAAAGAGGGAGTCCCTGGGGAGTGGAAAAAAACACTTGATGTTTAGAGAGGATGGATTGGAGGTCATGCGACACAAAGGGTGTCTCAGTGGCTTGTATGGCATGAAGTTGGGAAATAATGCCAGAATGACCTTTTTGAGCATCTTTTCCATGTGATGGGAACTAATGATCTATGGGGAACCGACGGTGATTCCTTGGAACTTATATTGTTGGCCCTCCTGGTTGAATTGCATGGTTAATTCCTTAAAATCCACAAGAATGGAATCCAAAGTCCTTATCCACTTTTCACCCAACACAATGTCACAACTGCCCATGTCGATAGAAAACATATGAAATTTCAAATGGTAATTACCAATTTGGAGATGCACATTTTCACAACTCCCTCCACATTTCATGGACCCACCATTAACAATCATGATTTGGAAATTATTGATTGCACGGATATAGCAATTAGTTTCTTGGGCAATGCGGCGATGAATAAAATTATGGGTGCTTCCACTATCAACAAGAATGATGACCTTTCTATGCTTGATGTAACCAATTAGCTTGAGCATTTGGGGAGAAGAAAATATAGTGAAAGCATTTAGGGAAATGACTGGTTCTAATTTGGGAGGGTCTGAGGGAGGGGTTATGTCAGTGGTTTCAGGTGACATAGACACAAGGGGAACCTCAACATCCTCTTCCGAAACATCCTGTGAGATGTCCATAAAAAGATTTTGTTCCTTACACTTGTGTCCCAGAAAATATTTGTCATAAAAATTATAACAAAGGCCTTTGAGTTGGCGTTCAACCATTTCGGTCCTGGTCAATTTTTGGATCTTTAGTGGAGTAGAAGGAGGAGTGGGAGTTACCATTTTAATGCGAGGAATAAAGGAGGGTTTGCGGTTTTGGGAAGAGACAACATGTTGTGATTCCTTAGCTCTTTTAGTAGCATCCACCCAACTCTAAGGTAAACCATGAGGACATGAGCATGAATCTCATCCTTGAGGCCACTGATAAAACATTTTCGAAAAAAATCATTAGACATGCCCTCTGTACGAAAATCCAGTCACTCAAAAGCATCTATAAAGTCTGACACTGTGCTAGATTGTTTCAACTTTGTAAAATGGCCTAAATGGTTGGTGTCAGTGTCAAAGCGTTTATAAATCTCTGCCACAAAGTGTGTCCAAGCCACATACCCTTGGAGGGAATTTTTTCTCCATTTACACCATTGCCAACATTCTTGATCTAGATGGAGAACACCATACTAGAGTTTGGCCAACTCATCCATAATGCCATACACAGAGAAATAATGTTCCATTTGAGTTACCTCACTAGTGGGATCCAATCCATTAAATTTGGTCACATCCACATGTGGAAGGCATAGGTCACGCTGAAAGTGATAGGGCTGAAAATTCTGGGAATGAGAGGAAGTTTCACCTTCGGTATGCAAAGGTGGGTCAGATAAGGGAAGATCTGCATGGATATGTAGCTTGGCACAGATCGTCATAGCGACAGATTCAATCTGGGTAGTAATGTCTTGTTTGAACTCTTCTTTGAGTTCTGTAATTGAGGTGACACTAGAGGAATGCATCTTTTGATTGATGGTGGAAATATTGGCATTGAGTTGTCGCACTTCTTGTTGGTTTTCTGTGATATTAGAGTGCAAGGAAGTGAAGCGAGATTCCAAGTCTTGGCTACGAGTATGGGCCATGATGATGAGAAAACACAAAAAGGGGTGGGTGGGACCACACAAAAAATGGGTTATGGGTGAAGTGTATCACAATGATCAGGGTGATGAGTTGAATCCAATGGGGTAAAGCCCAAATAAGGGTGTTGGAAGGGGGTTGGGTCCACAATTTTTTTTTGGTAAAAAATGATAGACATGAATGCGATAAGGGCGAAGAGATAAATCCAACAGAAAAGGTCTCAAATAATGGTGCCAACAAGATCCAGATTATTATTATTATTATTATTATTATTATTATTATTATTATTATTCCTGCGGAGTTATACTCCGATCTGAAGAATACTGTAGTGATGAAATTCCCAAATTCTTAACATGAATAAATGTGTAGTAAGTTTGCAACTCAAATGCAGGAGACATAGTTGCGTCGCAATAGATCTTG
>JASDQU010299291.1:0-14026 GCA_032191745.1 Picea mariana
ATCTTGTGTAATGGTACATATGTTGTAATTGATGAGTATCTCCTGTATATGTTGTATATGCTACATGTGTAGGCTTACTATTATTTCCTCATTATTATGTTATATATATGTAGAATAGTCATTCTATGTTTATATGGATGTTACAATATTGTATTAGATCTTTAAAGGCTAAGTTAAGGTTGTGTTTGGTAGCATTTCCTGGTCTTTGGAGGGTGAGGGACGTTACAATATGGTATCAGAACATGGTTACAACACTGAGCCTAGATGGGCCATGTTAGTGGAAGTTGAACCAAGAGTTTCAGAAGGAGTTGTTGTCAAAATGGACAAAACTCGTGTTCTAACCCAAGGTTTCAACGCTGACCCTAGATGGGTTGGGTAAGTGGTCATTGGAACCGAGGTTTAAGGTGGAAATTGTGTTTGGAGAAACCAATTTCAAACCTCAGAACATTCCTGAGTGCCAAGAGGTTACCTTGGTTGTGTTAAGAAGCTCAGGAGGAGTAGTTGTATCATAAAACCACGACATAAGTGGTGTTGGACCGTAGAGTAATGTGTGAACTGGTTAGGTAACGAATAAGTTTCCATTGTTTCTCTCATGTGAGTTGCAAGTGCAAGGAGCACACAGGATGAACTCTGTATTGAGTTTAGAGAGAGATAGATTCACTGAGAACTTTGTAGGGCTCTACCAGGTCGGCATCAAGTGAGTGAAAGTGTGCACAGAGAGAGCTCTTTCTCAAGTTCAGGGAGAAGAGTATAAGAGGAAGATACTCCCAGTGTTGTTGAACACTCTGTAGAAAATGCTCAACAAGGTGTTATTTGGGTAGAAGGTTGCCAAGAGGGCACAAAGTTTTCCTTTGAAAGGAAACAAAAGGGTCGAGACCCTTAGGAGACTGAGTAACTCGAAAAGCTCAGAAGAGATAATGCAAGGAGTGTGTGGGAGACATAATCATTCTAAGTCCTAAAGGTCATAAGAGATAACGCTTAAGTGAGAGAAGATGAGACCCGATATACGGGTTTGAAGCAGGAGCAAAGGTCAAATTCTTTGAATACTTAGAAAATATTCTAAGTCAGAAGAGATTTGAAATGTTGGAGGTAGATCTCATTTGTCCGTTTAAAAACATCGTCAAGATTGTGAGATTGATGGTCACCTCGCATTGCAGGGATATAATATGCTCAAGCTTTATGAAGTCGAGGGTGGGCTGCAATCCAAACCACGGTTTTGGAGAAAGGATGCATATCGGCTCAAGGTGAATTGCGGGAAAAAAATTAATTTGGTCTCAAATCACTTTTGAGCGTGTCTGCAATCACGTGTTTGTGTGAGGTCACCTCCCAAGGTCACATCTAAGGAGGAGCCTGGAATGTTAGATCAGTGTCCAGCAGAACAAAGGAAGCACATAGGAGAGGAACAGAACCCATCCGTTGGGTTTGAGTGTGAAGGACGAGCAACCATTGGATCTAGAGGTAAGCGCACGATACTTAAACCTTGTGTGCATGGGAGAGTAGAACTGTCAAAATCCCGAAGTCTCGAAGTGATTTGGGACCATCCATCATCAAGTCTGACAAGTGGTGAAAGATCCATAACTCCAGAGCGAACAAATTCAGAAATTTGTGGTTGGGGAAGTTACAAAATCGCCAAATACTGAAGTGCATAAGTCACCGATGATCGTTTATCATGCAGGAGGGTACGTATCAACAGATTGTGAAATTTAGGTGAAAACACTCCGAGAGAATGAAAAGGATGAATGTTCGAAAGTGTCGAAGTTTCGAAGGAGATCTCGATCATTGATTTAGAAGGGAGTCGAATGACCGTTGATCTGATTGAAAAGACTAAAGTCCCAAAGCAGGAGCAGAGCCATTGATTTAGAAGGATGCATTGAAGACGATCAGCCATTTCAGAGAAATCTCTCTGGAAGAAATGATAGGTTGAGAAATGAAACTCCCGAAGGTCAGATTCGTAGAGGAAATCGTAGTCGTTGGTTTGGATCATCACTAAAAGCGAGAGATCGATAGCAGTCGTTGATCAAGAAAGGAGGATAGAAAGTAGTCGTTGATCAAGGATCATCATTGAAAGCGAGAGATCGATAGACAAGCTGGATTGAGGGTCTAGAACTTGCTCGGATGTTAAAAATATTAGAGCGGGCTGCAATTTATATTACTATATCGTCGAAGGCATATGTGGCAGCTAGAGGTGAGTTGCAGGGAGAAAAGTGGGTTGGCCTAAAACCACTCTTTCCCACGCCCACAATCACAACTTTTCATGAGGACATAACCCATGGTCTTAAGAAGGAAAGGGATAATGAAAAAGGGGCTAGCGCCTGAAACTTGGAGTTTGGGAAGCGAGCAGGAATAGCCTGTGGGTCTGTTAGGACCTGCGCCTAAAGGAAAAAGTGGTCCTATGTATAATTTTTTTTAGTTCTATAAGGAGCTCGAAGGGTCGATCTGACTCTGACGGAAGAAATATCCTAGACCCGGAGGTCGTGCAACCCCGAGGAGATCAAGGGGGGGTCTGCTTCAATATGGATTCGTAATTTTTCATATGTACATGCTTGAATATGCATATAACATGCTGGTGAACTTTGAATAATTTATTATTATGAAATAAGGTTTGAGAATGAATAAAGGATGGATTGTGTATTTAGGAAAAATGATACAGCAGGGTTAGTAATGTGGATGTTTTTGTTGCATATAATTTTCATCGAGGTGAAGACCCATGAGGATGGCAGGAATGGTGATGAACATGATGAAGGGGGAAGTCTATGAGATTCTACAAATATAAATTGGTCAAACAACAACAAGCAGGTTTGTAACAACCAAGCAGGTATGCATTTACTTTTTGTTGATGCATAGATGTTGAAGGGAATCGAGGTAAGGATTCCCTAGGTTAATTTTCAGTATTTAAATTGATATGTAATGGATGAAGGCCTAGAGTGTCTAAGTGTTGTTGATGCTAGAATGCACTTTGATAAAAGGTCAGTTGCATTTTATGCTATGATTAGTTATGGGATCATAACGAGGTTAATTCAAGAGACATTCTCCTTATATAACAATGAATACCCATAGAGCCATGAGTGACAACCCAAGAAATTTGAGGTATCACTTAAATCTATGATGGTAAGGTAAAAGAAGGTCAGTCTCGAAGAGTAACTGGATGTTGAAGAATCCAAAGTCTAGAAAACAACTTGGTGTGGAATTTCATTCATCCAAGTACGAGATTGGGTTAGTTGGACACAGGAAATTAACATTAGTTGAAAGTTAATATCATCTTAGTTAGGGACTATAAATGCAAAGGCTCTTAAGAGTGATTTGACTAGAAAGTGCTAAGGACAAAATTAAGCATGCATAGTGATCACAATGAGAGCACAAGAAGATTCAGGAATCTGGGAAGAATTGAATACTTCTGGGTTCAACAAGAAAATGTTTTATAGGGAGAAAGAAGTTGCTGCAATTTCTGTGGTAGCAAGTATGTTATGGCTTGTTGGGTCAGCCAGAGGAAAGAATGCTTGCATGTTTGCAAGTGTTGTTGGTGATGTTGCTACATAAGGAGGGAAGAAACAAAAAGTTGAAGTGTTTGTTATAAGTTTGATAAAAGAAGCATGAAAGCTTCTACTCTCATCAGACTTCTAGGTAATATAAAATTTATTAATGGCAGTCATGTAGGTATGAGTTTTATTACTCTTTTTGCATAATTGCTGAAATGAAATTTAGGTAAGAATTTCCTGAACCAGAGTCATTTTATAAAATCACAGGGTTATATTATTGAATGCATACCACTGGATGTGGTAAAGGCTAGAGGCCTGTATTAATTCAAATCTTCTTAGCTTTGAATGCACACACTGACATATGAGAATGTCATGTTAATTTGGTTATGGGGTGATAACCAATGAATTTAAAGATAAGAATTGGTTATAGGAATGAATGCCAGTAAACTAGTCATGTATGAGACCAGGACATGGTTGGATATGGAAAGGTTATGAGCCACACAGGTATTAAAAGCTTCCTACCTTTAAATAAAACTTGGATTACAACCTTTTTGCTAACACTAATGAACACCACATAATTATATTATTGGTGTAGTGTTTGGTTCGAAAAGAAAGGCATCTAATTAATTGGGAAGACAATAGGAAGTCTGTGGAGAATGTCTCAACACATTGGCCAAAGTTCCAACTCTTAGACAGTGAGATACATGACTGAGATAAAGAGCATTATGTAAATCAATACAATGGTGCACTAAATAAATAGGCATTGAGAGTTGTACTCATTTCTAGTATGAAGAGTTGCACTCATACATGATGGAATTGTATACGTAAATGCACTTGGCTAAATGCATTTTGTAAGTACATGCATATATGTTTTTGGCATGGAAATAATTATACTAATGGATGAAATGTTGCTAACTCATGAAGTTGAGAACATTTCAAGAACTGTTAAACATTGCAACAGGAAAGTTTCATGCTAGAGAGTCACAGGAATAGAGATTACAAAAAAAATTATTTTTAGAAAATTGAAATAATAAACTTACTATTATTAATTATTAAGATGGATATGAATAGAATGATGAGTAATTCTATTTGGTAAATTGTTTGGTAATTGTGATTGAATTGCTAAGTGCAGGAAATTCTAGGATCATTGCATAAGGTATTGTACATGTTGAATTATGATGTACAGAAAATACTGACAATTCTTGGCAATATGCAAGATGAAGCCTTGCAGGAAAATGGTATGCAATTTGGTGCCTGTGGAAAACCAGAAGGATGGATGCATTCATAATATGGCAACAACCAAGATGAATCATGAAATAGAATTTCATGTTTTGAGGATAAAAATTGAATTCCCTTTCGAACTAATTGTAGTTCCTAAGTGAATTATTTTATGTTCTCTCATGATAACTGCATGTGGGTGATGTAGATGAGATGATTTTTATAAAAGTTAGAATGTTGACTACAAAGTGTTGCTCGGGAAGATGTTGATTGAAGAGCTTTGAGGGTAGTTGGAACTCCTCGAGCCAGAGTGCTCTAAGACTTTTGGTCCAACATGTTGCTGAATCCCAAGGAAAGGGAGGTGTAATAGCTGATGGACTATGTGACAGTGAAGGTGTACACTCTTGTGGTGGGACAAGAATTTGGGGAAGGAGAGGTCGTTGGTTGGAGTGTTGTTGAGGTTTTGTTGGTCGGAGTGCTGCTGAGGTTTGGTACCTTGGCCTAGACCATGTTGATATGGAAGTTTTTTCAATCAAAAGATAAGTACAATTCTTTATTGGGATAAGTACAATCATATACGCTTGCATTGCCTGCATCCATGATGGTAAATAATGTGTTTCATATTTCAGTGCTTAAGAAATATATATACCTGATGATAATTATTTAATCGATTGGGATATGATTCAGGTGGAGCAAGAAGGTGTCTCACAAGTGCATCCGCTGCGCATATTGGACCGGAAAAGAAAACAGCTCCTGAATCGAGCCATAGGGCTTGTAAAGGTCTAGTGGACCTAGTACGGTCCTGAGGATGCAACATGGGAGCATAAGGATGCTATGCGAACAGAATAACCACATCTTTTTGAAGATTTTGGAAATCTTGTTGATGATGTGTAAAGAGTTGCATTGAGGACAATGCAAAAATAAGGGGAGGGGATTGTAATATCCCCACAGATGAGCCCATGTTGTATTTATGAATTGTAAACATGTTTTGTAGGATGGTGAGCTAAGTGTTGGTAAGATGATGGGATTATGTGTTTATTGGGCCAAAGAGCCTAAGTGTTAAAGACCAGGAGCCTGGTTTTGTATATGTAATTATGCAGATCATTAATAAAATATAAACATCACTATGTGCAAACCGACCACAAAGAAAGAGTGATGGGGGACTAAACTTCCACAAGGTTGGGTAAGGGAGGAGGCTAAGTGTGTGGGCCTAAGGAATAAGCTAGGGGGATTACCTCTAAAGGGGATAATAATTTATTATTATTTTCTAAAGGCTAAGGTGGTCAATTGACTAAGTGTTGTCCTAAGTTCTAGGGAAAGGAACGTATGAAAAATGGAGTGCATGCAGCTCCAAGGAGACAAGTGTTGACTTGAGATCATGTATTTAAAACCAAATATTTAAGCTGTGTTGGGTGGTTCTGCCATTCATGCTCATCCTTAGTCTGAACCCGAGACATCCCTTGTTGACCTCTACACCCTCACGTAGCTCTGGAACTAGTAAACCATGAGTCAATCATGTTTGGGGGCTTCTCACATCCATTCTTCCATCCTCTGCCTGAGTTCGCTCGGATGCCCATCTAAACCCATTTTGCATCTATGTATACCCTCTGCATTCTCATGCGTAGTTGAGAAAACTAGTCGATAAGGTGGTTGGATTCTATACTTCCATCCATAGTGTGAAACCAAAAAACCTTAGATGTTTGTCCTTTACATACCTGATCCTGTGCTTTGCAGTAGTCGAGCTCCAGTTGATTCACCAGGTACTTCACCCAGTTCATCTGTAAACCTTCTATGCACTTTCCAGTGAGGTCAACAACAAATCCCGTGACCTGCGTAGGTTTGTTCTTCCTTACTAAATTTCTTGCAATTAATTGACATCTGAGGCACACTGTGCCATTCTGGATGGAGTCTACCTTGTAGCCCCACATTCCCTTTTCGACATCTCCATATGTATCCTTGATTTTCTGTGCTAGTGTGCAATCTGTGGAATTTCCTGGATAAAAGTCCTATGGATTGGGTCCTTGCATACTCAAGCCTGTGATCCTATGGATCAATGTTGGGTTGAATATGATACGATGGTGTATCCATAAGTAGCCTCCATGGTAACATGAAAGTAATAACTTGACACAGGCATTGACTTCCTGCTGCCTTTCGAAGTGTGGGATTTTCATGAGGTTTAACAAAGTGGACTGCACGAGGTTCATCTTCCACGGCCGAGGGATTATCTTTGAGTTATTCCCCTTCATCCTAGTCAGGTATTTATATGGGGCAAGCATACTGTAGTTTTTTTGATCTCCAAGGTTGAAGTCACTAAATTTCAACGCTACGATCTTAACCTGTTGTGATTGAACTACACGTATCCCCTTCAGTAGGTATGCAGTAACCATGGTGTACTCGAATTCTCTTGGCACACTAACTCCACTCATTGCGTCGGCCAGAGGCAGGATGTAATCCGGAAATATGGACAGGATCAGCTTCGCATTGGATAGGTCATCCCTGTGTTTGGTTCTCTTTTCCACTGATGGTCGGGATGATCCAGCTCCATGAGCAGTTGATGGAGAGGCTTGCATTCCTCTCGTCGATTACACTTGAATAATTGCAGACATCGTTCTTTCAGAAATTAATCTTTCAGTCATTAGGTCAATAAGAACTTCTTAAACACTTTTCTCTGCAGTGCTAAGCTCGTCCGACATGCATGCTCATGGTTGAATGTATTGGGTTCTGAGAGTAATTGTTCAATGCAATGGGATAGATGGCACTAACGCGGTGGTCACTATGAGAAATCAACTAAGCTTCGAGATCTGATAGTCACGATTGGAAAAAGTGTTCTCGTTGCGATGCACGATGGGATAAATAGATAACTCGGCAACGAATCTCTTGCAACGGGCGAGAATCCTTCATTAACTCAGTTATGTCCATTGTGGCGCAGTCCGAACGATCTGGTGGTGAACTTTCTGACCATAAATTCGTTTCTACCCATTCAGGCTGTCGGTCGAACGATTATACTGTTCCAATGACTATATTGCTTCAGCATGGCGAAGTTCCATGTGACGTTGTTCTGATATTCCTGCAAATCTCCAATTTTGCAAATTTTCCTTATGTGAAGTTTCCTCAGTAACCTTCTATAAATTTTCAATCTTAGCTCTCTTTTACTTAGTTTTCTAGCCTTCTTTTCAGTGAGCTTTGTCTCAGAATTCCTTTTTCCATTCTGATTCTTATCTTCTTTCGACAGAGTAACTTCACGTTGTTGAGATTCCTTCCTAGAATTCAAGGGTAATACTTCATCTGTACCTGGAATAGGTACTTCAGTCTTTTGTGGATCTTCTGATGTTCTTTCTAGTTCGACATCCAAATATATGGTTTGAAATATATTTTCCTAGTTCTCCTCTTCTTCAATCAAGTGTGCAATCCTCCTACTCATGAAATATTTCAACTCTTGCTTCATTTGTTCTAAGACTTCTTCTTCTTTCCTTATGTCATAATATTTTTTAATCCACGGTTTTCCTAATAACATAGATAATGGAGCATTGTTCTCAATAAATTTAAGAAATTCAAGTTCTTCCTTTGTCGAAGTTCCATGAGCACTCATAGATATCCTGGTAAGTCTTCCACATAGGGTTATCAACTTTCCTCTGAATAATCCTATTCCTCCCAATGAAGGAATCATAACAGGATTTCCTAGAATTTCCCAAGTTCTTTCGGTCATGATATTCACCTGTGTTTCCTCATCTAGAACATAGTCAATGTCAAAGTCTCTTATTCTTAATTCAATGCATTCTTTTTCTTTGAAGATCTCTGATAAGATTATATGTCGGCGATCATTCAGGGTTCCTTTCATCTATAGTAATACTTTCTCTAATCCTTTCTGGGGTTCTGTCATAATCTCAGTTTATGGATCTTCCTTAGGGTTTTCTTGGTTCATATTCATGCTTTGAACTTTAGTAATCATTCTAGGGAAATCCAATACTTCATGGTCGAGAGCTTTGTAACAGAGGAAACTAGGTTTTTTACTAGGGAATTCCTTAGCTAGATGTCACGGTCTTCTACAACTATAAAAAAGGGTTAATCCTCTCCTTCTTTTAAATGATCCCCAACCTCTCCTGTACTGTGCACGAGGACCATGGTAGCTAACCTGCAAAAAATTCTTTCTAGGGTCCGTCATCCATTCGTTAGTCCAAACATTCTTTCTATGCATAGGTATAATATATCTTTCACTATTCATATCAAATCTTCTTTCTTCTATCAGTGCCCTAGTTTTCAAGCTAGGATAAATCTTATCAAACATACTTAGATGCATAATTTAGAAACAAAAAATTTCACTAATCTTATCTTCAGCAGAGCACAAAGCTTCCAGATCTTAAAACTTTTCCCTATTCTTACCTTTATTAGAACACAGAGAGTCCAGATATTACCTCTTTTCTTCAAATTGGACTTCTTTCTCTAGCACAGAGCTTCACAAATCAAGTAGAATACTGCGCACTAGAGAGAGATCTATACACAGATATTTCACAATTTCAGGTCAGGTCTTTGCACAAAGCTTCTTTTTCCTCAGTTCCTAGCAATCACAGTTTCAGGTCAGGTATTTTCACAAAGCTTCTTTTTCCTCAGTTCTCAACAATCATAGTTTCAGGTCCTGGCAACGGAACCATTTGTTGGCACAGGGGCAGACCCAGGGTTCAACGCTACAACAATGCATCAACAGAACCCTAGCTACCGGTCCTTTCGGCAACACCCACAAAGTAGATGAGATCTCACCCAAGGTAGAGGCAGGGGTGGTTGTAGGACTCCAGTGTCTACAACCTTAGCTAGGACACAGATCTGTGATTCTAATCACTTAACAGAGCACTCAATAGTTATATTTATCAATATTCAGTTCTTAGTTACAACGCAATTAAACCTAAATTACAACACAATGCAGTATTCAACCAGATTTAGCATCTAACAACACTTAGCATGACAGAACAAATAAGATCTAGCAGATTCAAGCACTAAGCACATATATATAAATCATATCTAACATCCATCCATATTATTAATCACATAGCATTAACATATCTATCTATCATTCATCTATGTTAAAGCACTAAGCAAGTAAACATATAAATACATCAATACATCACACAGAGAAAAGAAACACAACATGTATGTGGTTCACCCCCACCCTGGGGCTACGTCCACCAACCCTTCATCTTCTTTATTAGCTTCCTCAATCGATTACATACACAGAGCCACAAAATCCCTACTCCGCATAGGACAGGATATCTGCATGCACCTCGCCATATCCTCCTTCCCCGAGCTAGTTCTAAGCACAAAGCCTTCATACAATCACTTGCACTTAGCTCTGCAAGTTGTTAGCACATAGTAATCACACAGATCCAACTCTGTCACTTAGCCAACTTGCAAAAACTACTTCTTACATTTCCCAACCTTCTATTTATACATAAAAAATAGGCCTAATAATGGGTAAATCCATGGGCCGACATTCCCATACCCGTTACATAATCTCAAATCCAAAAAAAGGCCCTAAAAGGGGCCAATATCCCACTATTTCTGCTTCGTCTTGCGCTCCGCCTTCGACAGCCTGTGGAAGTCCCAAAATTAGGTCAAACATGACCAATAATCCTCAAAACTTTGTCAAAGGCCAACAAAAGTCCAAGGAATTCCTAGAGAAGTTGCTATCAGAGAAATCTCAGCAATGCAACTGAAGAAGTGTTATAAGAAATGCTGTCAATTATTTCCAGTTCATATGGAAGAAGCACCTATAGATAAGGCATCAAATATTGAATACCATGCAATATTAAAATATTTTTAAGATGTATTCAAGGAGGTACCTTGACTACCCCCAAAGAGAGATATTGATTTCTCTATAAACATGATGCCTAAAACAGCTCCAGTGTCAAAATATCCTTACAAAATGAGTACACTAGAGCTGAAAGAACTGCAATTGCAACTTGAAGAACTTCTCAAGAAGGGGTATTTACACCCAAGTGTGTCACCTTGGGGTGTCTCAATCTTGTTCATGAAAAAGAAAGATGGGAAATTGAGATTGTGCATTGATTTCAAATAGTTGAACAAGGTGACTATTAAGAACAAGTATCATTTGCCAAGGATCGATGATCTCTTTGATCAATTGAAGGATGCCGAGGTATTTTCAAAAATAGATCTCAGGGAAGGGTACCACTATGTAAGGATAAAATATGAAGACATCAGAAAGACTACCTTCAAAACAAGGTATGGTCATTATGAATTCATAGTTCTACCATTTGGGTTATCAAATGCACCCGTTGTTTTCATGTGCCTAATGAATGATGTATTTAGAGAATATCTAGACAAGTTTGTCATAGTCTTTTTGGATGACATCCTCATGTGTTACAAGTCATAGGGAGAGAATGAACATCCTCTAAAAATGGTGTTGCAGGTGCTAAGAGAGCACCAGCTGTATGCCAAATTGAGAAAGTGCTCATTTTATCAAAAGAAGATACATTACTTGGGACATATCATTTCAAAGGATGGGATAGTCGTGGAACCTGAGAAGATAGAACCCATCAGAGAATGGTCAGTGACAAAGAATGTGATAGAATTCAGATTCTTTATGGGTCTAGCTGGCTATTCTAGAAGGTTCATTGTAGGATTCTCAAGGATACCTCACCCCATCACTTCATTGAAAAGGAAGGAGAAGAAATTTCAATGGATAGAATAATGTGAGAGAAGCTTCCAGCAATTGAAGCAGTTGTTAACCAGTTCTCCGATCCTGAGGATTGCAGAGCTGAATGGATATTGTCTAGTGTGTACAGACGCATGCAAAGAAGGACTAGGAGGAGTCCTCAATCAGAATGGGTTTGTAATATTTTATGAGTCCAGGAAATTGAAGGATCATGAAAAGAACTATGCAACTCATGATTTGGAGTTGGCAGCCATAGTGCACGCTCTGAGAAAATGGAGGCACTACCTCATGGGAATTAGGTTCGAACTGAGGATATACCATAATGGTCTAAAGTATTTGTTTGATCAACCAACCTTGAATTCTAGGTAGAGTAGATGGCTGTAATTCCTTTGTGAGTACTACTTTGATATCAAGCATATCAAAGGAGAGGAGAACAAAGTGGTTGAATCACTTAGCAGAAGAGTTCATGAACTACATGCTACGACCATTAGCATGTATCAAACTGATATTAAAGACCAAATTTTGGAAGCTGCAAATGCATATTTGCAGTACCTGGAATTGGTGGAAAAGCTACAGCAAGGTAAGATGCTACAAAAAGTGGAAGATTATAAATTGGAAGCTGATGGAACACTCTTGTACAAAAAAAAATTTATGTACTGAATTCCCAGTAGTTGAGAATTATGATCTTGAAAGAAATGCATAATGTGCCTTATGTTGGGCACCCTGGATATAAAAAAATAGTGGCAGTAGTCAAGAGCCATTACTTTTGGCCAGGAATGAAGAAGGAAATTGCAGAATACATCGCCAAATGTATGGAGGGTCAGAAGGTTAAATATGAACATAGGAACCCAACAGGGTTGATACAACCTTTACCCATTCCTGAGTGGAAGTGGGAAGTGGTGACAATGGATTTCATCATAGGATTGCCCAAAACTGGCAAGCAACATGATTCCATGATGGTGGTGGTGGATAAGCTTACGAAAGCTGTCCATTTTATTCCATTGAAGAATACTCACAAAGGAAGATAATGTTGCCAATACCTATATGAAGGAAGTAACATGATTGCATGGTATTCCCAAGATAATTGTGTTTGACAGAGACCCAAATTCACCTCAAAATTCTGGAAAGGGTTATTCGAAGGGTTCAGAACGAATCTAAACTTCAGAACAACGTATCACCCTGAGTCATATGGACAAACAGAAAGAGTAAACCAAGTGATATAATATATGTTAAGGATGTATGTGATGGACAAACAATATAAATGGGAAGATTATCTACAATTGGTAGAATTTTCCTACAACAATGGGTATCAAGCATCACTGAAGATGAGCCTATTTCAAGAAATTTATGGAAGAAAGTGCAACACCCCAGTAAGATGGGATAACCCAGCTGATAGGGTAGTGGTTGGGACGGAGTTTCTTAAGGAAATGGAAGAACAAATGCTCAAGATTAGGAAAAATTTGAAGGTTGCCCAAGATAGCTAGAAAATTTATGTTGATAAGAACAGAACCCATAGGGAGTTTAAAGTGGGTGATCATGTTTTATTGAAAGTGAAAGCCAACAAAAGTTCCTTGAAGTTGGGAAACTTTTCCATGTTGGCGGCTAGATGTTGTGGGCCATTTGAAATCCTAGAAAGGATTGGACTAGATGCTTATATGCTTGCATTGCCTGCATCCATGACTATACATAATGTGTTTCATGTTTCATTGCTTAAGAAATATATACCTGATCCTAATCATGTGATTCATTGGAATGTGATTTAGGTGGAGGAAGAAGGCGTCTTGCAGGTGTATCCGGTGCGTATACTAGATCGGAAAATCAAGAAGCTTTGGAATTGAACCATAGGGCTTGTAAAATTCTAGTGGACCTCGTACGGTCTTGAGGACGCAACATGGGAGCATGAAGATTCTATGTGGGCAAAGTAATCATGTCTTTTTGAAGATTTTGGAAATCTTGTTGTTGTTGTGTAAATAAGTTGCACCGAGGACAATGCAAAAATAAGGGGAGGGGATTGTAATACCCCAAGGCTAAACAACTGTTGAATTGTAATTATGTTTATAATATGGTGAGACCAGTGGTCATAAGTTGAGAGGCTTATGTGTTTATTATGCTGGTGAGCCAAATGCTAAGGCCAATGAGCCTGATTTTGTATATGTAAGTACTCACATCATTAATAAAATTACACTGTTGCATGTAGATTGACCACAGAAAAGAGTTATGGGGGAATAAGCTCCACTAAGTAGGGTAAGCAGGGGGGCTAAGTGTCTAGGCCTAGGAGCTAAGCTAGAAGGTCTTACCTCTAAGGAAATAATATTTTATTATTATTTCCCAAAGGCTAGGGTTGACTTAAGTCATGTTGTCCTAAGTTCCTGGGAAAAAGGGAACAATTGCTAAGTGGAACTCATGCAGCTTCAGGAAGACATGTGTCAACATGGGTGCATGTAGTTTATAGTTGAGGAAGCCAGTTCATTGGGGGTTCACTTCCCATTCGTTTGTTGCTTCCCATCATTACATATAGACCAGATTTGAGTTTCCTAACAACCCTTACGTTTCTCTGGAGGTCTTTCACCTTTTCGATTGACCAGGGATTCACGCATTGAAATAGTTCTTCATCATCATCACATTTGTACCTAGTACTCACCTTTGGAATCCTACAGTCATACTTGAG
>JASDQU010299299.1:10344-21358 GCA_032191745.1 Picea mariana
TTTTTGCCCAGCTGGTGCATTGGAAAATGACTCATACAACATATCGATGTATTGGTGCATGAATTTTCCACGGTGGATCTGGTCTGCCATCTGGCTCCGCAGATCAAACACTAACTCCAATTGTTTCGGGTGGAAGAAGGGTGGGGGGGGGCACGCCATGGTTCCGAGACAATCAAGATAGGAGGTGGCACAAGGACCTCGACACCCTCCACCATCGTGCCACCATGACCCTCCGTAGCCTCGCCTGTAGCAACCTGTACTCCATCCTGTGTGCCATCCCTATGCTCCATCCTTGCACACCATCCCTGTGCGTCTTCCTCCTTTCCGGGGTCCTCGTCCCCCGTTGCGGCGTTGGATATTTCATTGTCTTCTGGAAGCTAGGTGTCCCGAGAGTCAAGGTGGATGAATTCCTCCTCCATGATGCAGATGTGAACCTCCTCTGCCTCCTCCATGGTGTTGGTGCAGTGGCGAACCTCAATGGCTGGTGTAGTGGCTTTCGCTGAAAAGTTGCTTGGGGGTTGCCAATTCTATGGCACAGTGAAGAAAAGGAACTCTGGAGGGATCTGTAAGGGTTCCTCCAGGATCACTTCCTCCACGTAAGCCATTGGAGGTGATCTGTCCTTCACTCCGCTGCATGCAGCTTGAGTGTGCTGAGTGCGGGCTATGGGGAGTGCCCTCTCTAGCAGCTACCTCCTCCTTTGTCGCGCGACAAAACTATGCCAGATAGGGCCGCGACGCGGACCGCCTCTCTCCCGTGGCATCGAGGAAGTGATGCGTATAGCTAGCGTGCAAAAGGTTATGTAGTGGTTGCACTAGAGCACTGAGCTGCTTGCCTGGTGCAGGTCGAAGGTGAAATGGTGTATGTTGGTGCATTGCTGGATAATATCGTAGAGGAGCAACATGAATGCTCCCATTAACACTCCCCATCTATTGAATTCCATTATCGTCGATCTGCTCGCGCGAGGGAGCCGTCCTTTGGCTCTTGACATACAGTAATGGTGAGCTCCCATAATTAATGGAGAGGGGATGGGAGCCAACCTGCCATTTTTATGGTTGGGCTCGGGCCTGTGTTACGTGGCCACAGTGTGCTACGTGGCACCCCATCCAGGGTGTTGTATGGTCATTCTTATTGCCTTAGGGATAAATGATTTCTATACCATAATATATTTTGCCCAAGAAAATTCATAATTAAATCTGGATTAGTCCTTATGCATGTTTTAAGTAGAACTGTAATTTTGTGCAAAATCAATTTGAGTGGGATTTGGTGAGGCCAACTTTTGATGTGTTTTGTTGTTGGTATTTTCTATGGTTATTTTTTATACAAAGAAATTTTATATTGCAGTAAAATGGATGAAAACATTTGCAAGGAAATTGAAGGGAATCTTCTTTATGTAAGTGGATGACAAGTCTATTAAATTTGTTGGCATAAACTAATGTGCTTAATTTAGGGGCATTCAAATTGAGTATCCACTAGAACAAAACTAGTGAATTGTCCAATCACATTGGCAATGTAGTGCCTACCTTACAGAGCCTCATATAATAAACACTTTCTAATCTCCTACTGAAATTACTGCAACTTAGTTTAGAATTTTCTTTCATGATTTTTCTATACTAGGAAAATAAAACAATAACACAATAAAAACAGAACTTAATAAAATACATAGAATGCTTACCTAAACTTGTAGATTAGTTGATTTAGTCCCTTTTCTACTTGTTGATGATCATGCCCAACTGCCCCAAACTGTATATTAATCTCCCAACGAACTAATAACAACCTCTTCGGCTCCCTAGCTCCAGAAATCCTTGCAGTTTCCTGGCCCCCGAGCCCAAAATTCTCAGCAACAACAGTGCCTTGTGAGAGTTTTCTAAATGTTCTGTTCTCCCAATTTTCCTCCTCCTCCTCCTCCTCCTTCCTTCATCTCTTGCAGAAATTTCCAATCCAAAAATGAGACCCCTTCTCTAAGTCCCCTCTTCTCTTCCTTATCCTCTTCTCTCAAATCCCCCTCATTAATTTCCCAACAACCTTATCCCCCCATTAATTCCCCAAGAGCCTTATCCCCCCATTAATTACTTCACCCACCTTTTAATAATAAAATAATAAAAGTCTCATTTAATATATTTTAATAATTAATTAAATTTAAATTAAAAACGATGATAAAAATTAATCAATTTAGGTTGTTACATACACCCACCCTTCAAGAAACCTCATCCCGAAGTTAGAGTAATTTACAATACAAGAGTAACGACACACGATTCATAAATCCACATCAAATAATCAACATCATCGATTTAAAACACGTATACATACTAGTGTACATGTGCAAGGCATGCATGTGTATCTAGGACATACATGACTCACACATGCACTAATGACAATGATTATCACTCCTAAAGTAATTCTTGTATACATCCAATCCAATCAACAAGACCATTAATTTCATAAAAGATAGTTTAGCACAAATAACATTCACTTATATAATTGTAGTTTAGTTAAGTAAATATAAATACACACACACACACACACACACACACATATATAAGGAAATCAAGAAATTATTCTATAAGGAGAAACCTCACACACTCTCAACTACTTCTAGTCATCCTTCCTCCCTAACTTACTTCCATCTTCCATCCTTATCCTTCCTCTGCTGGATTATCTTGGAGTGTCAACTGTATTGACCTAATTCCAAATAGAACCCGTAAGCGGAAGTGTCAATTTTCTTGACCAAGCTTCCCCAATAGGCAACTGAAAATCATCATCACACGGCTAGGGGAGCGTGAGCTAACACCATCCTCCCATGACTCCAGGTTTCAAAGGATACACGGTGGGAAATGCCTCCACCCCTCCTAATAGAACTAGGGTCAACACCCTACCATGAACCATACAATGGCATTGTGTTGTTGGGAATTTTGTCATCGTATATTCAGTTTCAAGTAGTCTTTGTCACCTGAAAAACCTTCACTTGTCTACACATCATAGCAATGCATTTGAACCAATATGATTTCACATACAAAGATTCATACCATACTTTTTCCTGGTTGATGTTCATGACATCAACCTTTTATCATCATTATTCTTTGGCTATTTCATAGCTTATTGACTTGCAGATTAGTCTATAACACAAACCCATACAGATTCATGCATTATCATCGTGTAAGTGCATTTAATCATATTCTCAATCTGGTATCCACGCACCAACAACTTAAATGCCAAATTTTTCAAGTTAGAAATAGATTGCATAATATCCATCATAATTCAAATAGCGATAAACATTCATAGAATTGACATTAACATAGGTCCACGTGTCTTAAAATTTCAAGTGTATCATTAATAGTTTCAAAATCAATAGAAAATAAAAGGTGATTAGGCCTTAAGCAATTCTCGCTATGTAAGCCAAAGGTGGCATTACATACACCCACCCTTCAAAACAAAACTTCTTCCTGAAGTTATGGTCATTTTCAATATAAGGAAAAATTCATGATACAAATTTATATGTGTCTTCTATGATAAAAAGCCTATTCTATATTGCTCCCATTGTATCTTCACTGATTAAAAACATGTTGAGGCTATTAATATATTGATTACAACTACCCCTATTTAGTAAGCACCTTACTGTATCTCGACTCTATTTTATTATCACTTGTAACTTCATTAACACAAAGGTGCACTTCTCTTATAAATTTATTATTCCTAAGTTCCATATAGGACCCCCATAGTTAAAGTGTAGTCTTCTAGATTGACTGCTAGATAGAACGTTATCTCATCATCAATTCTCTAGTTAAGTGAATCTTGTGTTGACTTGATATAAATTCTATTAAGTCATACATATAACCCCACATAGAGTATCTTGATAATTATAAACAATCGTTATTGACTTTGAATATCTCTCTAATGTAATTAACTCCCTTATTATAGTATTGTCCTTAGACTATAATTCACGTCCATGCTTCCACTTACTTTTGTGTGTTATGCTCTAACCTACTTATTCAATTTTTTTATATACAATATCTCAATTGTCTACTACCCTTGTAACATCGTATCATGTTGCATTTCTTACATTTTGCACACCTTGTATTAAACTGATAACCTTTGTATTATATCATTATTTATTTATTATCTTTATGCCATATCCTCTCACTATCTTCAACCACCCTTTATGTCAACACCTTATTTGTTAGATAATCCAAAATACAAATATCATAGTTTAAAAAGTTAGAATAAAATGATTATTAATTTAGAATATTAAATTAATAATATAGAATATTTGATTAATAAATGGAAACATTTAGAAATAGAGTATTGTTGTAAAAGATGACTCTAGAAAGGTGTCGTATCTTAGGCTCAAAATTAGGAGTATAGTTAGAAGATTGTTAAGATAGCATTTATTGTAAATGGACACTTGTTTATTTAGTAAGTGTTCCATAACTAGAGTTTGTTAGAACATTTAGTTTATATATAGCTCATTGCAAGAGTGTTGAGTTGTTCGGGTGTAAACTCTTGCAAATTCTCATATGTAATTTCTTTTCCTATTGAATAAAAGTGTGTGTCTGAGGACACTTCTACCATTATTGTGGTATCAGAGATTCAATAATCCAGCTGATGTGAGGAGGATATTAGCTGATGTGAGGAGGTGATTCCAGCTCTACAGGTCAAGGAAAAACGTCGGCGCACTCCGTCAGTAAATTGGTCAGTTAATTGTTCATTTTTTTTAAAAGGAAAATAATTTTTTTTTGTTTCTGCAATATCAGGAACACAAGCATTTTCAACCATCTGACCAAACAAGCCTGTGACCTTCCGATATTCACACTTCAAAGTATAGCTGCTTGAAGGAAATTTATATTGAATTATTTCTCCATAAAGTTTCCAATGCTGCTCTGAGCAATTCAGTTTGAGTAGCCTCGCAAGTATCTTATTGCGCAATTAAACAGTTGGCAAAGATCCACGAGTTTCCAACTGATCAAATGCTTTAATTTCTTTCTTCACCTTATCAGATGACACACAATTTTTGTATAGTGAATAAAAAATCTAGGAAGCTGAATCCCAATCACCTCAGTCACCTCAGACACTGAATAGTGTATCTGGGAAATTGCACTGTGTGCTTCGAGATATTTTATTTTATTTTTATTTTTTAAGTCAACTGCCAACCACGAGAGGCAGACGCAACCTCAACTCACTTGTTGCGTTCTGTTAAAGATTCTGTGAAATGAAATATAACGGTAATGTTTTTTTTAATATATTAAATGTAAAGCATAGATATTGCAGGCTATATATCTGTATTGTTAAAACATAATTGATAAAAGGATAGCGAGGGTTAAAATCATGGTCATACTCTATGTGAAAGAGAAGGTTGAGCGATCTCAGTTTGAAGTTTCTGGAAAGAGTGTAGTCTTAGCAAATACGATTCCTATAAATGTGATGGCTTGAATCTAAGTGCTCTCTTCAAAATTTAAGAATTGAAATCACCAGATGCTTGGATGTTGCGTTTGTATGTTTTTTCATCTACAAAATTAGTGTATACTTCAACTCTCCTAAAGACTTCAAATCCATATTCGATCTTTGATGTGTGTATTAGCTGTGGTTAAAGAAAAAGTGGAAATTTGTCTTAAAAAAATTGGGTTCAGGTTTTTTGATAACTCGTTTTATCACTTTTGTTGCATCTCCGTTTTCAAGTGAGAAAAAGACAGATGGAATACATGAATTCTTTCCAACCCGAATGTAGTTAATCAGATGATTAAAAAGTTCATATTAGGGCCAAATGGGTGAAGCATGTGCAACAATAGGACGGTTTAGTGTAACAACTGCAAGAACTCATAGACTAAAAGTGTTGAGCTTACCCACTTCCATGCTATGATTGATTTATGTCATGATTTTTCTTCTCAATTTCCCTGGCCATCAAAACAAGAATGTTAGCCATTGTTTACTCTAAATGAAATCAAGTATTATTTGGGGTGAACGTTGGGAGCTAAGATATTGCGAGCATAGAGGAGCCTGCTACAACATTGGGTAACAAAATTTTTTGTAACTCAAAGTAATTTTACTTTGAGGGGGGGTGAATATATATATATTAAGAAAATTTGCAAGAGCATTGTAAAAAGTAAAATTTTGAAAGTTACCTAGAATTTGACTAGAGCCAAGTGCCAAGCTTAGTCATTTTCTCCTGTTTCAATGACTATACGAGGGTCAAGGCCAAGCCCCGATAGATCATTTTTTTTTGTGAGGTGTGTGGTGTGTTTCTCATCTTGATATCTTTTGCTTGATTCTTTTTTGGTGCGAAGATTCAACACTACAATGTCGAAGTTAGTTAATTTGTTCTTTGACTACGATAAACTTGAAGGCACAAAATCATATAAGACATGGAAACGTCTCATTGAAAGTACTCTCATTTACAATGAACTTTGGTGTGATATATGCAATGAAGATATTAAGCCAAATAAGCCTATAGATGCAGCTACATTAGCAAAATGGGAAGTTAAAAATGCCAAAGCATTAGCACTCATTAAATCTTCAGTTAATGATGAGTTGTATGTTCACATTGAAAATACTACTAATGCATGGTCTGCTTTGAAAGTTTTTAAAGATTTATTTGATACTCAACCTGAATCAAAGAAAGTTGATCTTCAATTAAAGTTGCTCCAATAGAAATTGACTGAAGGAGGTGACGTACATGAATATATTTCCAGACTTAAGAACATTAAGCAAGAAATACTAAATGTTGGTTTTCAAGCAGTAGATGATAGTTTCATGACCACAATTTTAATTGCTGGATTGCCTTCTTTCTATACACATTTTTTGGAAACTTTACAAGTAACTGGTAAATTAGACAAGATTATGTTTGATGAGCTAAGTGAAATGTTATCTCAATACAACAAAACTTTTGGAAAGAAAAAGCAAGTTGGGGAAGATGTTTTTTTCACAGAGACCAACACAAGTAAATCTTCAACTGACAGTTCTAGAAGTAGAGGAAGAGGACATTTTGTACAAGGTCGTGGTTGAAGCCAAAGTAGAGAAAACAATTTTTGAGACAGGAGCAATTTTCAAGGTAGAGGGTATTTTCAAAGCAGATGAAACAATCAAGGCAAAGGGTATTTTCAAGGAAGAGGAAATAGTCAAGGCAAAGGCTATTTTAAAGGAAACAATCAAGGCAGAGGAAAAATTCCAAATAGAGGTCAAAACAGAGGCAGAGGACATAATTCAGGCAGAGGAAGAGATTTAAGTTAAATTGTTTGTAGAAGATGTAACAAAGTTGGTCATTATGCAGAAGATTGTCGAACTTCTATTGATAAAATTTCCAAGTTTCATCAAAACATAACACAGTTTGCAAATGATCGAGATGATGATGGTTCAGAATATGTCTTTACCTCATCTTCAACATTACAGATTTGCACTGATTTTCAAAGTGATTATGAAGATGCTTGGATTCTAGCTTCAGGAGCATCTCAACACATGACTTTTAGATGTGACTTCTTTTGGAATTTTCAAGAATGCCATCTTAATTTCATCTTTCTTGCAGATAATACCAAACATACTCCTTACGGAAAAGGTGTAGTTAAAGTTTATTTACCTGATATTGGAGAACAAATGATTTCAAATGTATGGTATGTACCCACCTTTAAAAAGAATTTGTTGTCTTTAGTCACGATTCGACAAGCAGGACATCATGTGATTATGGAATATGGCTTAGTTAAGATTAATTCAGTCAAATAGAATATGAAAACAATGATGACAGATTATGAAGATGGAAAACTGTTAAGGATGAAAGGGACAGTTATTCCAAGGCATTCTAACCTTGCAGGAGCAATAAGTATAGGTATTTTACCTATAAGATTGTGGCATGTGAGATATGGACATCTCAACTTTGAAAGTCCCTCTCAATTGCAAAAACAAGGGATGGTTAAGGGACTTCCAACTTTCAAAAAGGAAAATACAAAATGTGAAGCTTGCATTTATGGAAACAAAAATCAAGAGAGTTTTCCAACAAGTTCATGGCATGTAAACAAGCGGTTGCAATTAGTTCACAGTGATGTTTGTGGACCACTAGAAACTTCTTTAAGTGGTTGCAAATATTTTTTACTCTTTATTGATGATTTCAGTAGAATAACTTGGGTTTACTTCTTGAAGCAAAAGTCGGAAGTATTTGAAAAGTTTAAGATTTTTCGTCAACTTGTTGAAAACGAAGTTAAAGAAAAGATAGGCACTCTCGGGACAGATAATGGAGGGGAATTCACTTCTAATGAATTCAAAACTTATTGCACAGACAATGGGATAAGAAGACATCTTACAAATGTCTACACTCCTCAGCAAAATGGAGTTGTAGAAAGAATGAATCACACCTTGTTAGGAATGGCAAGATCCATGTTAAGCTTTAAAAAGTTAAGTTCTACATATTGGGTAGAAGCAATCCATACAACTATCTACTTAAGGAACAGATCTCCAACTACTTATTTGGATGAAATCACACCTTATGAAGCATGGTTTGGTTTCAAACTTCGAGTTAAACATCTCAGAGTTTTTGGATCAATATGTTATGCCTTAGTTCCGAATGAAAAAATAACTAAGCTTGACTCAAGAAGCCTGAAATGCACAATGATTGGGTATTCTGATGAGAAGAAAGGGTACCGAATTTTGTCCAATGGAAAAAATATTGTGAGCAGGAATGTAGTTTTTTATGAAATTGAAAGTAAGACTGCTGAAGAAATAGAAAGTCTTCTTCAAAAGTTAGAAACTAAAGGCAATCAAAGAAAAGGAAAAATGCAAAGTCAACCAAATTCACATAATTGGTATGAACTTGATTTTCCTTCATCTGAAGATGATACATCCAATCCATTTACTTCAAAAACATCATTTGGGTCTTCCAGTAGTTCCTCAGACTCTCCTAGCAGCGATAGTTCATCTGACAATGATTCTCCACCTCCAAAATCTTCAATTGATCGACGAACATCAGTTTACATTAATCCAATTTACAATAACAGAAATTAAGATCCCCAAACAAGTGAACATCAACTACCAAAATGGGTAGTTCAAATTTTGAAAGATGTAAGGCCCGATGAGTAGAATAAAACAGGAACAAGGGGATCACACAACAATGAAGGAAATTTTGCCTTGATAGCAAATGATTTTACTAAACCTTCCACATACAAATAAGTAGTAAAACATAAAGAATGTCAACAGTCTATGGTTGAAGAGTATCAAACAATAATTGATAAAAACACTTGGAAACTTGTTGATTGTCCTACAGGTGTTAAACCCATCAGATGCAAATGGGTTTACAGAATTAAATACAACCAACATGGCGAAATTGACAAGTATAAAGCACGACTTGTGGCTAAAGGTTTTGCGTAGCAGGAAGGTATTGAGTATGAGGAAACTTTTTCTCCTACAACTAAATGGAATACCATCCGATTAACACTTGCATTGGCTACTCAGAAAGGTTGGAAAATTCATCAAATGATGTAAAAAGTGCTTTTCTCAATGGAGACTTACAAGAAGATGTATATATGCAACAACCACTAGGTTTTGAAATTGCAGGGCAGGAACATAAAGTCTGTAAATTAATCAAGGCTTTATATGGGTTAAAGCAAGCTCCCCGATATTGGCATACCAAAATGGATGAATACATTAGGAAAGTTGGTTTTCAATGAAGCAAATCTGATGATACTTTGTATATTCGTCAACAAGGTACATATATGGTGATTCTTGTTATTTATGTAGATGATTTGATCATTACAGGAAACAATGATGATCATATTGCATAGGTGAAAAATGAGTTACATGCCGGTTTTAAGATGACATATTTGGGACTACTTCACTACTATATTGGAATTGAAGTATTCCAATGTCCACATCATATTTTCATTTCTCAGAGTAAGTATGCATGAAAAATTCTTCAGCGATTTGGAATGCAGGATTGCAAACCATCTCTTACCCCTATGGAACAACACTTGAAACTTTCAAAATTTGAAGGGGGGGAAATGGTAGACAACACTATTTATAGACAGTTGATTGGTAGCTTGATTTATTTGACAAACACTCGACCAGATCTATCTTATGCAGTCAATATTCTTTCACGCTTTATGCAGCAACCACGGGACAGCCATTGGAATGTAGCCAAAAGAGTTCTTCGATATATCCAAGGAACAAAATATTTTGGTCTTCTTTACAAAAAGACTAAAAATTTTGTACTTGGTGGATTTTCAGATGCTGACTTTGCCGGAAGTATTGATGATCGAGCATCAACATCAAGTTATTTAATGAACATGGGTTCAACAACAATGTCTTGGGGTTCTAAGAAACAAGCTATAGTGGCCACTTCTACAACATAAGAAGAATACATCTCAGCATGGGAGGCAACATGTGAAATTGTTTGGTTACGCAGAGTTTTGCAAGACTTGGGCATTTCTCAAGCATAAGCTATATCATTATTCATCGACAGCTAGTCAACCATTAAGCTTGCCAAGAATCCAGTTTTTCATTCAAAGACAAAGCATGTGGACACCAAGTATCATCATATCAGATCACTCATTGCAAAGGAAGTCATCAAGCCAATTTATTGTCCTTCAAAAGATCAGATCTCCGACATTTTCACGAAACTTCTTAGAAGAATAAAATTTACTAAGTTCAGGGATGAACTAGATATTTGTTGTAATGTATCTTTGGATCATAGGGGGGAATGTTAGATAATCCAAAATACAAATATCATAGTTTAAAAAGTTAGAATAAAATGATTATTAATTTAGAATATTAAATTAATAATCTAAAATATTTGATTAATAAATGGAGACATTTAGAAATAGAGTATTGTTGTAAAATATATGACTCTAGAAAGGTGTCATATCTTAGGTTCAAAATTAGGAGTATAGTTAAAAGATTGTTAAGATAACATTTGTTGTAAATTGACACTTGTTTATTTAATAGGTGATCCATAACTAGAGTTTGTTAGGACATTTAGCTTATATATAGTTCATTGCAAGAGTGTTGAGTTGTTCGGGTGTAAACTCTTGCAAATTCTTATATGTA
>JASDQU010299303.1:1444-13944 GCA_032191745.1 Picea mariana
TAATTCCATGATGCTAATTGTGTCATGAAATTTATATATTAACAAGTATGATAATAACAATTAAAGATTATAAAATTGCAATAAAATATTATTAATTTTGACTATTAAATAATGTATTGCTTGTCTCAATAAGAATTTTTTTTTTTATTAAGTACTCTTATCCACAATCCAAGTAGCAAACAAGTTCACTCATTGTCTAAGGAGTTGCATGTGTTTTCAATTGGATTTGAGTGGTGGATATTTTGCATCATTTACATGAGAGATCTTTGTTTTTTCATACATTTCCCCTGTTATCCCCATTTCCCAGGGATAACTAAGGAGATGATGTCTCGAGGCCCTCAGGTTGCATACATGGAGTACCGAGAGACAAATGGCTGACAATATCCACTTGCACAGACATAGTGATGCAGGAGCATCATTGGCAAGTGCGCAGAGGCAGGACCACTCAACATGTGTGAGTCCTTCCAGAAAATTCGACGTTGACAGTTGCAGCCAATTTTGAAATCCGCCTTCACACAACGTCGAAATTCACCTTCGAAGGCACGCTTGAACCGGTGCCAGGTTTTTCCCTTTGAAGCAAGTTTTTGAAATTGTAAACAGAGCAGAAGTTTCCACTTCGGCTCTAGAATACGACTAGACTAAGATAGCGTAGGATAAGGTTTAGAGTAGGCAAGTAGCAGGGAAAACGCTAGGAACATTTTGAGTTATGCAAAAGTTTGTAAGCCTAGTTAGCGGCAGAGAAAAAAAGAGAGGGAAGAGAGGAGAGAGTGGTAATACAAAGAAGTCATCTGTAAGAGAACTACGAGTGAACAGAAGATCTCAGTTTTTGGAGGTACTGTATTTTGTATGTCTTTAGTAGCCAGTGGGCACTTATGAATAGAACATAATGGAAAATTGATCCAAATGTGTTGTGCTTGGGCTATGTGTATTTTCCTGTTGTTTTCTATTTTGTAAACAAGTGAATGGAACTGTGATTTGTTCCCAGTTTCAATTGTTTCTCTTCGTTAGGAGCTCTGCAAGGTGTGCATCGAGCCAGAGAGAAACACTGTGGAATTGTTTTCTCTTCATTAGGAGCTCTACAAGGTGTGCATCGAGCCAGAGAGAAAACGTCGTGGATCTGAGCTATCAAACTCCCTTAGACGTAAGGAGTGCGCGGGAGTCAGAATCTGAACCAGACAAAGTTCAAGAGGGAGAACACTTCGGAAGTGTTGTCGGGATCCAGGAACCCATTCCCTAGGAGGAGCGAAGACTGAGTCTTCGCAGACTTAGAAAATATTCTAAGTCGAAATTGAGTAAAATCTCAGGAGGAAGAACGCCGTCGAGCGTTGGATCGTGATGGAAAACCCCACAGACTGTCCGATTGAAGGGAGGAGCACAAGCTTTAACCCTGCATAGATCCAGGAGGAGAATTCGAAGATTCGAATGGACGGTGAAGAATCCTCGAGGAGGAACACCGAAACCCTGCAGGCTGTTGGATCAGGAGGAGCTGCGAGGAGGTTAGTGGTGAGAGTTTCTCGACATTCATTTCAGGATTTCAGGGACCGTGAGTTGGAAAGACACGGGATCTTGTCTTTCAGGATCCCGAATCATGAAATCGCGAATCGACCAGGACCGTCGATCGCAGGGATTGTCGTGAGCCGTCTATCGGGCACCGGGGCATTTCGGCGTTTTGACTTTTCGGAAATCGGGGACTCCAAGGAGCAGAGACATCCCCTTGCATATTGATTTCGAGAAATGCGAAATCCCGAAAAGGAATAGGCACCGGGTCATTTCGGCTTTTCGGCGACTGGAAACTCCAAGGAGCAGGGACACTCCTTGTATCCTAATTTCGCGAAACGCGAAATCCCAAAATCGAGAGGTGTCGGGCATTTCAGCTTTTCGGTGACCAGAGGTTCTAAGGAGCAAGGATATCCTGCGCATCCTGATTTCACGAAACGCGAAATCCTAAAAGAATAGGCGCCGAGTATTTCGGCTTTTCGGCGACTAGAGACCCTAAGGTGCTAGAATATCCCTTGCATCCACATTTTGTGAAACACGAAATCTCGAAGGAGCGAGCACCAGACCATTTCGGCATTTTGGCTACCAGAGGTTCGAGAGACCAGAAGACGAGACACTTGACTCGTGAAGTCCCGGTCCCCGATAAGTGCCTTTTCGACTTGGCACTTGGTCACAACTCTTGGTCACACACTGTGGGAGCTCATGCTTGGCGCTCGAAAAAGCCAACTGAGCATTTGTAAGGGACCTGTGTAATTGTCCGAAGGGTTCCAATTCGGAACTAGAAGAGCCATTTCGGCTCCAGAATCAGAAGATCCTGACCAGGAGGTTGCACAACCCTTAGGAGGGATAGGGGGTCTGTATCACATAGGCCCACTTCACCACCACACATATCAGACTCATCCCGATGGTATTTGCCACACCAGCTTGCTTTTGGAAGACATTGGGTCTTTCTCCATGAGGTACAAGTCATGTATTATGTTAAGTGTCATTTCAATATTTGAGGCATTTGAGTGTGTTGCATTTAAAGCTATTTTTTATTATGTAACGTCTAGTTGGAAGTTATGTTCTTTGCCCTGTTTCACCTTGGTGGTTGACATTGTGCCCTAGTAAGTGGTCACCCTTAGGGATGGGTTTGCTACTGGGAAGTCCCCTTGACGAGTCATCGTGACTTTCCCAATCATACTTATCATTTTCCACACTTAATCCTATCACCTCCTTATCTTTTGGGATTTTAGGGTGTACTGACCCAAGAAGGGATTGTCCCTCATTTCATGGGAACAAGGGGTTGAAGGCCCAGAGGGAATGTAGCTGAAAAAAGATAAAATCCAAATCATAACCTTCCATATGCTCACCGAAAATAGGTCTTGAGAACAATGAAATGTTTCTCCTAAAAATCAAAGACCTACAAAATCAGACACATATATATAAATATCCCACTTGTTGAGGGATCTACACAAGTGTGTTACAAGCTAGACTTTACCCCCATGGCACTCTGTGTACCTCCACCTTCAAGTGACACTTTGGTACTATCTCCCAAGTTATATGCTACCCCATAAGGAGTACCCAATTGTTCTGGACCTTAATTAATTAATGGAATTAAATGGGCTCGGAAAAATGATGCATTGAAAATGAAGGTGTAGCACACCCTCTACAAAGGCACCCATAAATGAGATGCTACGATCCCTTGTATGTCATGAAACCCATGCCCAAAAGTCTTTCCCCCATCCACTTCATCTTCTCCACAAGGATTAGAGGGGGGTTCACCTGGGAAACACTCCTTGAATTAAGGAATAATTCACCCAATAGGTCACTTTGTCAACCCTCCCATCCCTAAACTTGGCAAGTTGCATAGGGTCTTTGAGCGCTTGTTTAATTTTATGAGGTGGGTTTGGATGCACATGATTAGGTGACTCTTTTATTGATTTGATTTACTTATCATGATATGTTTGGCTTGATATCCTTGAAGGTTGTATCCATTGTCTTTGCAGGACCTTGCTTGGTGGAGAGTTTTGGAAGAACAAGCCTAGCTTGGGCTTCCTTGGGGCTTGAAGCCCACAAGGTGGATATCATGGCCTGCACATCGGATGATGATGAAATCCTTTGGAGGCTTGAACGACACCATGGAAGATCTCACCTAGCCCCTACAAGCCCAACATTTTTTCTTCGAAGGTCAAAACACCACTTTGGAGGGCTTGACGTCACCCTAGGGCTAGGGTTTTCATGGTGGTGGTGTTGACCTGATCAACACTTGGCATTTGGATGGAGAGAAGCCTTGGCTTGATGGAGGAAACCCTAGAGCATGAGAGGGAGGCCTTTGGAGGCCCAACGTTTCACCCCCAAGCTCAAATGAATTGCTAGAAGTGTCAAAATGTCACCCTAGAGAGGGTTGACATCATCTTTAGGGTCTCTTATGTGCAATTTTTAAGTTAAATTTGAATTTAATATTGTAAAGGGGAAAAACAAACGAAAATGTCTCCCTTATTTTGTGGTTTATGTCCCTAACTTAAGTGGACAAACACGTTTTTATAACTTTTGTATAAATAAGGATCATTTCCTTTTCATTTTATCATAGTTCTCCCATTGTGAGACGACTACTTAGCTGAAATTTGTGCCCCTCTTGGGAAAATTAACTCTCTCTCTCTCTCTCTCTCTCTCTCTCTCTCTCTCTCTCTCTCTCTCTCTCTCTCTCTCGTGATATGGTTTATCTCTTGTCTTATGAAATGAAGTGGTGCGCTATCTCTTGGAGGTTCTTTCTCTTTCTTTGCTGATGAAGAATGCTTGGCAACTAGGGTTTGTCTTGGCATTTTTTGGAATTGGTAAGGAAAATCTGCACTTTGTTAGGTTTCTTTCTTATTCCATGGTTGTTATTGGCTAGATCCTTGGAGGAGTATAAGGGCATCACCCTACACCAATTTTTATCATTATAGTTTGTTGAAAAGGATATTGCAAAGGTTGCTAGGAGGAGTAAAAGGGTTTACACCCTCCTAGACTTTACCTTGTTAGGGTTGCTATCTCAAGGGAGTAAAAGGGATTACACCCCTTGAGATTTAGTAGTTCTAACTTAATACAAGAAGACTCCATAAACTATTTGGAAAGACACTAATGATTTAATGCATTGGAGAAATAAATTGCATTGGTAAATGTAATTTAGAGAGATATTGATCTTTTTCAAGTTGGGATATTTTCTTGATGCTTTAAGCTTACTAAAGCCTCTAGGGTGTCTTGATTGGCCTAGTATACTTTGAGCTATAAATAAATAAAAGCTACAACCATTAGGGATATAGAAAATCACTTTGTATATTTAAATATAACTTGCATTTCAACTGTGGAAATTTTCTAGTAAGCCATCACTATCTTTCTACTGCTAATTGGTGAATTTTTTGTCAAATTACTTGTTTATTTTAGTGGTTGAAACATGCTACTATAGCAAATATTTTCTACTGGCATTTGGTTGTTACAAAAATACTCTCAAAACATCATACAAAAATGTTCTAATACCACTACAGTTTGTGCTAAAGTATTGGGAATTAATCTACATGTTTTGTGCTTCATCTCTCAATACATATTTCATGCTTTGAGTGGTTAAATATGCAGTAATTAAATTTATTCCTTTTTGATATTATACTCTTGTTTACTACTATTGTTTGGGACAAAAATATTAACTTTCTTGTCCACTTAATCTTTGAGTTTGTATACTTGTCTCTTCTTGTGTCTCGGGCAGGTACAACTATGTTCCACGGGTACTCAAGAACTTGGAAATCATTAACCATCTTTGAGACTTGTTTCAAATCCAGTTCTCTACTTAGTAGTTTGACCTATAAGGGTATCACTTCCATAACCTCGCTTTCCATCTCATTTTCCACTAAGGTCACTCTGGATTCCCCCCTTGTGTAGGATTTCTCCTTCACTAAAGCGAGGGGAGGGTTTATCTAAGGTGACAGTGGTAGACTCTCCCACAGTTATCGCCATCTCATGGACTGGGTCAAGATTTTCCCAACCTACAGTTTGTGTGATAAGATCTTGGCATTGTTTCCAGGGAGGATTTTGAATCCTCTTTCATGCCCTAACGACACTTTGGAAAGCTTCCATCCCAAATCCTTTACCCCTAGCTTGCCTGATGACTCCACTTGAAGGAAGTTACCCTTCAACCCTTGATGAGATCTTCTTGAATCTCATCTAGTGACTCCACTATCCTAGAATCCACCTTCCCTTAATACTTTTTCCCCAGGGAGATTCAATCCTTCTAAGGTTTATCGAAGAAGGACTCATCTTAAACCTCTCATTGTCAAAAACCTTTTCCAAGGTACCCTTCCCCTTGCTCCAATGTCTCGCCCTTGAGAAAAATACCTCTACAAACCCTTGAACATGGCCACTATCCCCAGATATCCCAATGCCATGCCAAAAGAGTCTCACAAATGGTTGCCAAAGTTCACATGAAATAGTGTGATCACAACTGACGACCATCTCTATGCCATGGGCCGAGACATGGAGAACACATAAGTGGAAAATGAGGATGTGGCAATGATGTTTCTAGCTTCATCAATGACTGAATATGTCGAAAGATGATTTAGGGTACTTCATGATATCCACATAGCATATTATGAATATTTCACCAAGTTGTTCAAGAACAAATGGACAACAAAGAAGGAAAACATAATGCTTGTAGCTCAGTTCAATCAGATAAAGAATAAAGAGAATGAAATAGTAAGTGAATTTGACAACAAGTTTGACAAATTGTACAACCAAATCCTGATGGATCTATGTCCTCCAGATGCAGTTGTTCGTCTCCTTTATATGAATGCTTTCGATGTACAATTTTTTTTCATCCTAAAGGATAAGAATCCCAAAGCCAAAGAGTATAGTGCAAAGATTGAAGAGAATCTTCTTGACTCCAAGGTTGATCCTTTTCAGTATCCTCATACTAAGACAAAAGAAAAGACCAAATATTTCAGTAGCAGTACACCACATCCAATTGCTCTCTTGACTCAGAAGATAGACCAGATGAGTACTCAGTTTTTCCAGGATCAAAATCAAATCATGGGCCGATTGACCACTGTGGAAAGAAATCATTCTACTCGCAAACCTCAATTTACTAGACAATACAAGGATTCCATAGGTTGGAGGCCGAAGCCTCAACAAGAGGCAAAATCTCCTGACACATTAAACCCAGTTGAAATAGTCAACACAAAAGAAACATCATGGTGTTTTCCATGTCAAGAACCTCATTGGGAGGATGAGTGTCCCTGACGTGATGAAGAGTCCTCTAATGGTATAAGCTTCATGGAAAAGATCTGTAGCTTATGAGAATAATGTATTACTCAGGAAAAAATTGACGAAGTCAGAAAAAGAGGAGCTAGAGAAGGACGACTCTGAGTGTTAAATCAATTAACAGAGGATCAAAGAAAGGAATTGAGAAAAAAAGAAGTTTTGACGTACGCAAGAAGAAACAAGGATTTAGTTCCTCTTCTACAACCTTCCACTCCACTTCATCCTGAGGTGGAATTTCTTCGTCCATCTGCGGAGAAGGTGGTCCCACCACCTCCACCTCCAGTCTGTGAATTGATTTCAAAACCAATTTCAACAGAAGACTAGATTCAATTGAACATAGATGTGTCGTTCATGTTCGGAAAGATAAATATGACGGTCCCTATGATGGAGATGTGAAAGATTACCTCTATGAGGAAGGAAGTCTTGAAGTTATTGGAAGTGCCAGCCGAAAAAGAGGATCCTCCAATAATATTGAAGACCATGTATCTTCATTGACAGAGGGGTAATAACCCTCCCTTCTATCTCTCTTTGGGGGTAAATGGTCTTTGTTTGAACAATTGTATGATGGAATCTAGAGCCTTAGCAAATGTGAAGTCCTTGAAAGTGATGAAACAACTTAGTTTGAAGATGAACCGACCTTATGGAAATTTCTATGGTATTGATTCTAAGAAGGTCAAAGTTTACAGGCTTTGTGAAAATGTTGAAGTTTACCTGATTGATTTTCCTCATATCAACCTCATTATGAACATAGTGATGATTGATGTTCCAAATTCCTGGGGAATGCTTCTATCAAGAAGTTGGTTCCTTTCTCTTGGGGGTTTCTGTAGTATGGATCTCACACAAGCGCATATTCCCATGGGGGATGGGATTTTTGAGATTCTATATAGTTGGGAAAGGGCTGAGAAGCATGTGATGGATCCCAACTGTCTTGACTACACTAGTGAGTGTGACTTTGATGTACACCGCCAGATCATCGAATATGATCCATGGGACCTGCTTTTTGCATAGGAATGTTGCATAGATACACTGCTTCCAAGGACGAATGAATACAAGGAGAAGCTTGTGAAGCTCCAAGGGAAAGAAATAGAGTCCATCCAAATATTAAAGAAAGAAGATAAAGAGAACAAAGAATGTGAGAAAACCATTAAAGATGTAGTCAACACAAAACCTCGTTCGTACCCTTACATTGAGAATATATCTTACATCAACTACATCGAAGGAAGTCTTGCGTTCATGTGGGATAAGAGGAAGAGCAAGCCTAAATTTGATCAGAAGGATGGCGACTCTTAGCTTGGCCCTTACATCATCAAGAAGAGGTCCAAGAAAGATAAATACTATTTGACAGCCTTGGACGAGAGAAATATTCCATTACCAGTAGATGGGTCTCTTCTCTGACCCTACATTCAAGGTATTTGACTTCTTCAGGGCCCAGGCCTTAGGTAAGTAGGTAGGTCATCTTGCTTTCTTGCATTTACATATTGATTGCTCATGGTAGTTTATTTGCATTTCATCTTTGATTTTCGTTCTACTCTACTTGCATTATTGATATACATGTTTCTTTTGTCATATATATAAAAATACAAAAAAAAATATTTTCTAGATTAGTTGTCAATTTTGAAATTTTGATTTTGATTACATGGACAAAGGGTGAGTAGAGCCACCCTATATTTTACGGTTTTATGTTTCAGTGTAGGCACAGGTCCGACCAGGAAATGTTGTTTTTCTCATGCACTCTAAAACAAGTACATGTCCTCGAGTAGGAGCCATATGTTATCCCCATTTCCCAGGGAAACCTAAGGAGATGATGTCTCAAGGCCCTCAAGTTGAAGACATGGACCACCGAGAGACAGATGGTTGATAGCGTCCACTTGCATAGAAAGAGGTCGACTTCACCACCACACATATCAAATTCATAATGATGGTATCCACCACACCAGATTGCTTCCGGAATACATTGGGTCTTGCTCCATGAGGTACAAGCCAAGTATTATGGCGAGTGTCATTTCAATATTTGAGGCATTTGAGTGTGTTGCATTTAAAGTTGCTTTTGATTATGTAACGTCTTCTTGGAAGTATACTCTTTTTCGTATTTCACCTTAGTGGTTGACATTGTGCCATAGTAAGTGGTCACCCTTAGGGATGGATTTTCTACTGGGAGGTCCCCTTGATGAGTCATCCTTCCTTTCCTGATCATACTAATCATTTTCCACACTTCATCCTCTCACCTCCCTATCTTTTGGGATTTTCAGGTGTACTGACCCAAGAAGGGATTGTCCCTCATTTCATGGGAAGAAAGGGCTAAAGGCTCGAAGGCAATGTAGCTAGAAAAAGATAAAAGCAAAATCATAACCTTCTAGATGCTCACCCAAAACAGGTCTTGAGAACAATGAAATGTTTCTCCTAAAAAATCAAAGACCTGCAAAAGAAAGCACATATATATAAATGTCCCACTTGTTGAGGGATCTACAAAAGTGCATTACAAGCTAGACTTTACCCCCATGGCACTATGTGTACCTCCCCCTTCAAGTGAAATTGTGGTACTGACCCCCAAGCCATGTGTTACCGCATAGGGAGTACCCATTTGTTATGGACCTTAATTAATTAATGACATTAAATGGGATTGGAAAAAGGATGCATTGAAAATGAAGGTGCAACACACCCTCTACAAAGGCACCCATAAATGAGACATTGTGATCCCTTGTATGTCATGAACCCCATGCCCAAAAGTCTTTCCCCCATCAGCTTCATCTTCTCCACATGGATTAGAGGGGGGTCCACCTGGGAAACACTCCTTGACTTAGGGAATGATTCACCCAATAGATCACTTTGTCAACCCTCCCATACCTAAACTTAGCAAGTTGCATAGGGTCTTTTAGCACTTGTTTAATTTGATGAGGTGGTTTTTTATGCACATGCTTAGGTGAATCTTTTATTGATTTGATTTCCTCCCCATTCGGTTTCATTGTTGAAACATCATATTGCCATGCAAATGATCAACATTCAAATTTCAATTGATATAAATTCTTAAAACTATATATATTTTAATTGAGCTTGACAATTCTATACATTAAAGTGGGATTGTGATAATACAAAGATAGAGTTCATAAATTCCCATGAATAAAAAAAAAATTGCTTACCTAAACCAAAAATGGGCATTTTGAAATTTACCCTTTGTTCATTTAAGTGTAATCTTATTGTTAAAACATTGTATTAGATTGCAAATGGCGTAATTTCATTTCAAACCTCAATTATTGGTAAAATTTTAGTCAATCTTAACAACTACCCACGTTGAAGTGGGATTGTGATAGTACATAGGTAAACTTCATAAATTTTCAAATTCCCATGGATTAAAAATAATGTTTACTTAAGAAAAAAAGGGGCATTTTGAAATTTATCATTTTGTTTAATTTTACAAAAACTTTCAACAAATTATATAATATATATTAAAAAAAAAATGTTTACAAAATAGTTCAATAATATAATATTAATGAAAAAAGAATGGATGATGTCATATATATCTAATAAAATAAATGTTTACAAAATAGTTCAATAGTATAATATTAATGGAAAATAGATGAATGTAAAGTAGTCATGGATGTGTAGTCATTGTTAGCTTAGTGGGTTAGTCTAATCAATTTGCACTAACCAATTATTAAAATATATTGGGTTCAAGTCCAATAAAGTCCCTCTAGGATAGGAGTATATGTTCTACTCCAGTGGCATTTACCATGGGTGTCATTCACAAAATGTGAGGAAGTGCCTAGAGAGTTTCCTAAGGACTTTTCCCATGGAAAAAAAACTTACAATCATTATAAATGTTTTGATCTTCTTCATACTTCTCATCCTAATGATCATAATCAATAGTCTAAAGTACAAGTCACTCCACATGCATGCAAGTCACTCCACATGCATGTTGATTAGAAATACCATTCATAATAATTCCATGATGCTAATTGTGTCATGAAATTTATATATTAACAAGTATGATAATAACAATTAAAGATTATAAAATTGCAATAAAATATTATTAATTTCGACTATTAAGTAATGTATTACTCAAGTCTCAATAAGAAAAAAAATATTATTAAGTACTCCTATCCACAATCCAAGTAGCAAACAAGTTCACTCATTGTCTAAGGAGTTGCATGTGTTTTCAATTGGATTTGAGTGGTGGATATTTTTCATCATTTACATGAGAGATATTTGTTTTTTCATACATTTCCCCTGTTATCCCCATTTCATAGGGATAACTAAGGAGATGATGTCTCGAGGCCCTCAGGTTGCATACATGGAGTACCGAGAGACAAATGGCTGACAATATCCACTTGCATAGACATAGTGATGCAGGAGCATCATTGGCAAGTGCGCAGAGGTAGGACCACTCAACATGTGTGAGTCCTTTCAAAAAATTCAACGTTGACAGTTGCAGCCGATTTTGAAATCTGCCTTCACACAACATCGAAATTCACCTTCGAAGGCACGCTTGAACCGGTGCCAGGTTTTTCCCTTTGAAGCAAGTTTTTGAAATTGTAAACCAAGCATAAGTTTCCACTTCGGCTCTAGAATACGACTAGACTAAGATAGCGTAGGATAAGGTTTAGAGTAGGCAAGTAGTAGGGAAAACACTAGGAACATTTTGAGTTATGCAAAATTTTGTAAGCCCAGATAGCGGCAGAGAAAAAAAGAGAGGGAAGAGAGGAGAGAGCGGTAATATAGAGAAGTCATATGTAAGAGAACTGCGAGTGAGCAAAAGATCTCAGTTTTTGGAGGTACTGTATTTTGTATGTCTTTAGTAGCCAGTGGGCACTTATGAATAGAACATAATGGAAAATTGATCCAAATGTGTTGTGCTTGGGCTATGTGTATTTTCYTGTTGTTTTCTATTTTGTAAACAAGTGAATGGAACTGTGATTTGTTCCCAGTTTCAATTGTTTCTCTTCGTTAGGAGCTCTGCAAGGTGTGCATCGAGCCAAAGAGAAATGATGTGGAATTGTTTTCTCTTCATTAGGAGCTCTGCAAGGTGTGCATCGAGCCAGAGAGAAAATGCCGTGGATCTGAGATATCGAACTCCCTTAGATGTAAGGAGTGCGCGGGAGTCGGAATCTGAACCAGACAAAGTTCAGGAGGGAGAACACTTCGGAAGTGTTGTCGGGATCCAGGAACCCATTCCGTGGGAGGAGTGAAGACTGAGTCTTCGCAGACTTAGAAAATCTTCTAAGTCGAAATCGAGTAAAAGCTCAGGAGGAAGAACGTCGTCGAGCGTTGGATAGTGGTGGAAATCCCCGTAGACCATCTGATTGAAGGGAGGAGCACAAGCTTTAACCCTACATAGATCCAGGAGGAGAATTCAGAGATCTGAATGGACGGTGAAGAATTCTCGAGGAGGAACACCGAAACCCCGCAGGCTATTGGATCAGAAGGAGCTGCGATGAGGTTAGCGACGAGAGTTTCTCGACGTTCATTTCAGGATTTCGGGGACTGTGAGTTGGAAAGACAGGAGATCTTGTCTTTCAGGATCCTGAATCGTGAAATTGCGAATCGACCAGGACCATTGATCACAGGGATTGTCATGAGTCGTCGATCGGGCGCCGGGGCATTTCGGCGTTTCGGCTTTTCGACAATCGGGGACTCCAAGGAGCAGAGACATCCCCTTGCATCTTGATTTCGCAAAATGCGAAATCCCAAAAAGGAATAGGCGCCGGGTCATTTTGGCTTTTCGGCGACCAGAAACTCCA
>JASDQU010299316.1:0-13349 GCA_032191745.1 Picea mariana
AGATACCCATCTAAATGGAAATCTAAAAGGAGTTTTATACTTCCAAACAAGACAAACAAATATCTTATATGTATTCAAATAGTAAGCCAACTCCATCCAACTTGTAAGCCCAACATTTGCAATTGGTGGTGCATTGAATGTATCTATTTGAGCTTTCTTCCTCTATGGTACTTGCAAGTTAATAAGGCTCCCCTATCTCAAGAAGAAAGCATTCCAATAACATTTAAAAAAAGAAAGTTGGACTTGTCACATTATACTTGTTAACAATAGGACTGAATCCACATCTAACCGTTTCAACAAATAAGGAGCAAGTGTATGGATTAAACACAATTGAATTAAATTATTTTAACAAATGAGGAACAAGTGTACATATATCAAATGTAAATACAAATTTATTGAATTGATTACATTGTTCATAAATTGAAAATTTGGTGCTATTCCTATTTCACATCTAGTTTAGTTTATTTCAATGTGTGTATTTTTTTTTGGTTCTTTAAGTGTGTCCATCCACCTAACATTAACGATGTATGTAGCCATTTTGTCTTACTCTCTAATTTGAATTCTATTGCATATATTGTTATTATGAATCTTAGAAGACAACCCCTTTGGAAAGTAAGGTCTCTAACCAGTGGAAAAAGAGGAGAGAAGTATGATGTGATTACATAAATAACATAGAACTTGGTACACAACTACCATATCAAAATGCTTAATTTTTTTTTCATGTCAATGGTGGGGCCCCTAATATAAAGAAGATTTTCTTTAACAAAAGAGCATTAAAGTAAGACATGGAAGGAGCAATGAAGAATGTCAAAAATAATGATTATTAAACTAGAACAATTGTTATTAAGTGGGGAATTATTGTTAAGACTCTTGCACAGATCAGTAATTTTTACACAATAGATTGGTCGTCCTCCTTTAATTGGCAACGTAACGGTGACTTGGGGCTCATAGGTGAATTGGACAGGGAATGGGAACATTTTAGATCAACACTTATTGATTCAGGAGCTATTATCACAGAAAAAGAAGATAGTTTAAGGTGGGCGGGAGGTGATGTTTCGGGTTTCCCTACAATAATTTTTTTTATATGACTATCATAAGATCAAAAAATTTAAACAAGGTGGAGGCCTGGAGAAGCACCATTTGGAAATGGAACGTGCCATTGAAGATAAAATTGTTTTTGTGGCTTGCCATGGAAGGAAAAATACTTACCTGAGACTCATTACAAAAGAGGGGCTGGGAAGGTCCTGGGAGATGCCCTCTTTGTAGGAAGGAATTAGAAACTATAACACATCTCTTTACTTCCTGTACTTTTGCTAGACATGTTTCGGATAAAATGGTAATTGAGTTTAATATTAAGTGTGGCTGGATTGGCACTAGCCTGTTGGATTGCATAAAAACCTGGACTGTGGACTATTTGGCATCCCCACAATTTTCTACTTATATCTGTTGGCATATTTGGCATGAGCGAAATAAAGTTCTTTTCAAAGATTCCAACCATTCTATTATGTATGTGATCTATAAGACGAAGGCTCTGCTTAACTTTAAGTCCATTGTTAAAAAAGATAAGATTCCTCAGGATATTTTGATTACACACACAATAAATATGCTTTAGCATGGTTCGATGGGGCAACTCAGAAGGATGGCAGCAAGTGTGGAGCTGGTGGATTCATTAAGACAATATATTCTATAGTTTATAAGTGGACTTATAATTGTGACAGTGGAACAAACACCAAAGCAGAGCTCCTCAGTGCGTGGGCAACTTTCTTGCTTGCAAAAAATCTGTCTATTTCTAGTATCCATGTGATGGGTGATTCAAAAGTTATTATAGAATGGCTGCTAAACAAAGGCAGACTCCAGGTTGCAGCATTGGAAGGGTGGAAAATTAGGATCAAGGAATTAACAAAACTTTTCAGAGCCATAAAATATCAACATATTTACAGGGATTTCAATATGGAAGCTGCTAAACAATCAAAGTTGGCACTGGAAGAGAATGAAGGATTTTTACACTACCACCACTGGATCAGTGGAGTGGAGGGGCCTAGAAAGCAAATCGGAATTCACTAGAAATTTTGAGAGTATAGTTCTGTATTTTGGCATGTTAGATAAGAGTGGTGCACTTTGATGATGAAAGGATTTGATGCTCAGTTTTAGCGATATGCTACTTTATGTTTCGGCTTGGAACTTAGTGTTGAGAATTGTTTTTTGTAAGAACCTACATGTTTGGGGCTATGTCTTTTTTTGAATCTTTTTGAAAATATTTTGTAGAAGGAATCTCCTTTTGATGAGATTCGAGATGTGAAAAAATTATATGATAATATAATTGGGCAAATGTTTTCCTGCAAAAAGTGGGGAATTAATTATAGCATCCTTACTTATTGGTTACAAGGACTTATTACAACAAGAAGGAAGGGACTATACTAACAAATGAGGAGTTTCAAACAATGAATTGTTGTAAAGACATGGAAGAACTAGTTCATCTTCTTAAAATCCTTTAACTAAAGGCATATGTGGGGCACTTATGTAAAACCATGTCTAACCCAATCAAGGATGGATTTATAGGCAAGTTATGGAGGATTGAGTTAAAAAACAAGGATCTAGATTCGACACTCGATATAATTGAGGATTTGGATAAAATTTAAGCAATCAATCTTAGACCTTCCATTGTTTCAAAATTTTATAAGAACTTGCTTATTGTGTATAGGGCCAATTCTTATAGGTCTCATAGAATTCAAAATTGTTATGAAACATGCCTATAAGCAAGTAGATCACGTGGGATGAGATTTTGGCAAGATGTGGCAACACTAGTTTGCCCCATATAATACCAAAGAGTAGAGAGTGGATGAAACTACCTTTTGTAATAATGTTGGTGATTGGAGAATTATGATATTTTACCTCTTTAAGTGTAAAAAATAGGTAAATAACTATATTTCTAGATGTGAACTAGGATCATGTATGGAAACTCAACCACATGCATAGATGACCAAAGACACGTTCTTGAATTAGGTTTGTCACTTTACAAGACTTGGACTAGGTGGAGTTTCTCCCACGATAGTCACATTCTCATTTTTTATGGACATGGAAGCTAGGTGGCATTAGTTACCATCCAAGAGGATAGAGTTTTGGGTATTGATATGCTCTCCTTGCCTCCTCATATGAGCCACAAGATTAGACCATTGGATGAAAGTGTTCTTTAACCATTCAAATGCTATTTCAAAATTGATAGATCAATATTGATGGAAAGAAATCCCAGGTTTATATAAAAAGGTATGAATTGGTTGATTTTTGGAGAAAAACACTGTGAAGGCACTTACAATAAAAAAACATAAAGTTATTTTTTAGATGGATATGGATTTGGCCCCTTAACCTTGATGCAATAGCCCAATACATGTGACCAAGTGAGACTTTCCAAGTTTCAATTAAATATTAACCAACCACTATGGAGAACATGCTTAGGTTGACAAGTGTAAATCAAGAGTGATGAACTATAAACCAAAGTATTGACTTTCCAACATATTCCCAAGTTAGTGGAGCAAAAAAACATGGCTCCAATTAGGAGCATTTGATAAGCCCTAGGTAGTTTCTCCCACCAGCCTCCTTGGGTACAAGATGTTGTTTTGGACCTTAGGATATATCTTGATAACGACCATGATTGTGTAATCCTTTTTGTGCCATCCCCTCCTTCTACACTTAATCCCAATGAGGTGGTGCATTACTACATAGATTTTGCTGTGTGGAATTGGAAGAGAAGGCTACCAATTTAGGGGGAAATGAAAACCCCAAAGAGGAAAAAGGATAAAGATTAGTTGTATTCAAGCATATGAAAACCAAGTAACAGGGATCCTACTAGGTGGAACACCTGCCAATTTCTAAAATCTACCAATGGAAATGGTACTAGAGAATCCAAGGACTTAAGTTGACTGTCCAATTTGACTCAGTTTATACTCTAGAAAAATCACTTCAGACCATTTCCTTAATATCCTCTTTGAGTAAGAGGAAATGAAGAAAGAATTGGAAGTGGTAAACAAAGGAATACAGAACAAGTAGAGGAAAACAAGGCAACTAAAATTGCTACAAAATAAAAGAAGGAGCATGAGTCTAAACTAGAAAGAGACTTATAATGTCAACAAATGGAATAACAAAGAATGTCACAAAGGGAAGAGAAAGAGTGGAAGAGAACACATTTAGAAGAAGTGGGAGAGAAGGATATTAAATAACATGGAGGGAATTGAATAGGAAAATAGGCCTAATTAGTGCATTGAACCCTTTTCCTAAGAACCCTCTAGTCCTATGCGACTGTTGGCAGCCCAACATGTTTTTAACTTTTTATATCAAATAACGATCTATGTAGCTGCCTAATTGGGCTCATACATTTTTCTATTCTTCATAAGCAATTTTCGAAATGACAATTGTAAGTTTTTAGTTTTCCCTATTGTTTTTGTTTTCATGCTTCGTTCATGATTGAAAGCATGAAAACTTATGGTTGTATTACCACTTTATTTGAGAAGTTTATGAAAGGCAAAATGTCTCTATAGTTTTTATTAATGAAGCCTTGTTCCTTGCTATGAAGATTATTCTCTTTGTTTTGACTCCTCAAATGTCAATCATGCTTATGGATTGTTATTTGTATCAACAAAGGACCTTTTAATTTGAGCATTGATATGGTTTTTGTGTGGTTCTTGGTCATATGTTCCCTCATCACTAGGTGTTGGTTTACAAGTTTCCCTCTCCAAAACTTTATGACCGAACCCACTTTGTTGCGCACTCATTTTTATTTTAATTCTCTGGTCATGACCTGTACTATATGAGAGGTGGAAATATGATTACAGTCAGCACATCATTTCGAAGCTTGGTCTTGGGCTTTGCAACACCCCTCGCATTCATTTCAAACAATGCCTATCTTTTCGTTTTGAATATTATGCTCATACACCATAGACTGTTGATAATTTTCAGGGTTGGAGTATAGCTCTGGTCTTCTCTTACAAACCCTTCATACGCACTATGTTTGGGTGATCGCCTGTCGATTCCCCATGGCCCTGATTGTTAGAGTCGAACCTAATGACACTCAGACCTTGCTCCTATGTGATGATGCCTGGGAGGATCTTGAGGGTCACGATTGGCTCATTTTCCTTGAGAAATTCTCGGGTTTCAACATATAGACTGCTCAGGAATTCTCCCTCTCGTTTGATGGATGTAGAGCTAAGGTGGGGGACATTCAACTCGAAGTCACAGAGGACTTTTTAAGCCAAGCAATAGGACTCGCTGTGAGCGGGCATAAGTGGTTCAAGAATGCTAAGGTAGAAGAGGTTCCATGGAGTCTTTTCTTTACATCTCGAAAGATCAATGGTTGTGACAAAGGTATGCCAGTCTCCTTACTGAAAGCCTGATGGCATGGTCTGCTTACAGTGTTGAAACAATTTGTCACTTGTGAAGGCCATTTTGGTTTTGTGTTTCTTTATCACCTGCGTCTGCTCATGAATTTCATAGGGTTTCCTTTAAATATGCCTTATTATCTATGGAGAAGCCTTTACAAAATGGCTAATAGGTATAAAAAAAAACGTTTGGATTCGAGCCTTTTCTACCATGGTTTAATAAAAATTATGCTTGCACATCAATTGAAGTTGTAGAACGATGATTGGGATTCATTTTTAACCAGAAATGGTTTCGCTAACCCTGACGCTGAAGAGGTTGAAAAGCCTATTATTGAGGAAACCTTAGTCCATCCTACATCGCTCCCCTCATCTACCCAGGCCTGTGTTATGACCACCCACATCAAGCCTTTACCCGACCCAAAAGTTGCTGAGTAGGCCCATCAGCAAGTTGCACAGCCTAATGACTCTGTCAACAATTCAAACAGACCTATAGGCAAGATGTATGAAGGTTATGTTGATTTGGGTTTTAAAAATAAGAGAGTTGGAAGGTTGATTTCGAGGAAGCTCCAAAACAAGTCAAGCCCTCATGTGAGCTCGATCAAGATGATCAAGATCCATGAGAGTTCGGATTCCAAAATTGATAGATTTATTGCTGAAGAAGACCCTCTTTCTTTCCAACCAGACCTTGATCAGTCTTACAACTTCGTGGACAATCTACCGCCTTGTCTGAAACATAGTGAAGGGTTCCTGGTATTAAGTTGGGCAACAAATCTACAATCCATGTTGGGGACGTCCTAGTTCACAACCATGGTTATTCTCAAGAGACCGTTGCACAGTCGCAATGTGAAACTTTCCTATTCTGGATTGACAAGTACTACACCGATATACCTATTTTATAGTCATAGATTAAAGCTCTTACCGATCAAGTCAGTGCCTTAACAAATGAAAATCCTAGGCTCGAGTCTGTCATTCAAAGAAAAGGGAAACGTATGAAAACTACAGGGAATGTGATATTGAAAAATGTCGAGACTGCAACAACAATAATAAATTATGAGATCATCTGATATGATTTGATTTTACAGTTAGAGGTAAGAGTTCTTTTATCTTAAAATAGGGTTATTCATTAAATAAATTAGATTGTTTTGTTCATTGAATAAATTAGATTTCATTACTAAAATAGACTAGCTACAAAATCAACAGATTCTGTAGCCAGTCTATTCTAATTTGAAATTTGCAAAATTATGGTTAAATTTATATCTAAGTTTCTCTATTTTATCTTTTCTTTTTAGGATATCTAGGAGTTTATGGTGACCAAGTGATATGAAGCATTTTTGGGGCTTGTTAGCCATATCTATGAACCATTTTTGTATAAACAAGAAAAAACTTTTCTTTAGCTTTAGAAGATTTAGTATGATCTGGGTGGTTATATCCCCCCTCTATTTTTGTAATCAATATCTGATCTCAGAAGATAAGACAGTTACCTTTATGAAGGCTTTAAAAACTCATTATTTTTTGTAATCAACACATCTTGGCCTGGGGCTGAAGGTGGACAACTTATACACGAATTTGGACGGAACATATATTTACATTTATGCTTTAGCTATCTGTAAATGTTGTTTTCGTTTATGGTTTGTTTATCTTGATAATTCGATAATTGTTGATATCTTTTGTCTTCACAAATTATTATGTCGTCGAGATAATTTTTTTAATACAATCCACATTTTTATGCTTCAGTTATACAAAAATAGTGATTGATCGTTCAATTCAAATGATAAGGTTTATCTTTAATCTTGTTGAATGATTAAAAGCAGGTTGTTACTGTTAGATTTATCTTATGTGTAATTACTTGCAGTCACAAATATCACAGTTATTATTTGCGTCTTATCACTCTATCATTACAATCCAGCAGTCAATATACTGTTTAGCATTTATTCCGAACAACGTAAAGGTTCACTGTAGATTTATCTCATGGACAGACTGGGTGGACGATTCATAATCATACAGACATCGGATGCACGACGAACATTCATTAATAGGTTAGTTTAATTCTTTTACCTTTTATTTGCCTTTGAAACTCTTATGTGTGACATGGCTTTGACTGTTTACGTATTTCTATTTCATAATATATACTTTTGTTTAGACTCAGATAATTAAAAAAAAAAAAAAAATAGTTTATGTGTTTTCTGTATTTTCTTTTGTTAAAGCAACCATCTTTTTATAGATTTTTGTGAGTTTAGATTAAAACTCGCACTTGTATAAAATGCACATAAACTAAAGAAGCGAATCTGTTGTGTAAATATTCTTTAAAATAGTTATATACATACATGTACATACATATACTAGTGATTAGTAATTAGTTAGTTATTTCATTCCTTTTTTTATTTATTTGTTTCTTTTAGGACTTTTAGATTGGCCAACGGAGCCATTAAACCCGTCAGAACAAGTCATACCAAACGGCTTGGGTTAATTAGACAACCTCGGACTGGACTCATTCTTCCAATTGACGGACAATCATTTTCGCCCGTCAATAGTGACATGATAAATCCCTTAACCCCCTTGTTTAGTTGTGGGAATAATTGGGAAATGGCTTGCTCTCAAACACCTCCAAATGTTTGACATCTACACATGATAGATAGAGTGTGGGAGGACTTATCATAAGCACTAAATTTCCATTTAAATTTGTCAAGGAGAAACCAAATGATTCCCATGGTTTGTGTTAAGGTTAAGTTAAGACCAAACTCTTCAACATGTAATTGTGATGGATTGTAATTATTGACATCCTTGATATTCCATCAAATCCTTCATTTAATCATCAAGGAATATGTAGGGATTTCATAATATCATATAATAAGAAAGTGTTAGCATATATCAAACCAATGTGTTTGTAAGTGCTTTGTAGTTAGAATATGCTTTGTAGCTAGAATATGAAGAACAAATTGACTAGTACCAATGACTAGTACCAAACCAGACAAAATATGCATTGTGACTAGAATATGAAGAATAGATTTATTGATATGCTTGTAGGTGCATATATGAATTCACCACTATGCTTGTAATAACTAAATCAAACAAGATTAGTGAAATTCATTCAATATAAAATTGCATATATTAAAAATAGGCTTTTATTGGTAATCTATATATTAACATGATTCAATAGAAATAATAATCTTTGAAAATTGAGGCCTCTGCCATTTTTGGTTTGCGTGCTTATTGTTTCACACTCATTAGATGTCATATGTTATATTTACAGTTTTTCAACACATTCAAGGGATATATGAAGTTAATGAAAGAAGATTGGTACTAGAGTTATCAAGACAATTTATTGATTTTTTTTCTTTCAAATGTTACTTTAGGAAGTAGACTTTTAAGAGAGAGGGTAATAGTTAAAGCGAATAGTTGATCTATATGAAACACTACAAGGAAAATACTACCTAGTGGAGGTTTTTGCATAGGTTTTTAATGTTGCAAGATTGGGGAAAATTGTCAAGAAAACCACTACTATTGATAGTAGAGGTTTTACTAGATATTCACTATAGCTAAAAATTATGGGTAGCCAAAGGTTCTAATGGAGGTTTTTTTCCAGTGTGCTTCCAATCCATTAGGCACACTGGTGTACCCATATGTGATACACAACAATGTGATGATAGTTAACACACAACGATATATATTATATTTTTAAAGTGCCGATGCATATTAGATATATTGAATGCACTGATATGTATTATAATTTAAGGCATTGATGCATATTGCATATACTTAATGCCATGGTGTGTATTATATATGTAAAAGCATCGATGCATATATCCCCATCCATATTGTAATTCCATGTAATAGTGATGATAAGCTAACGACAACAATGACATTGAAAAGAATAATCATTGTTGTTGTCATTATGAGCATTGGTGCACTTATGACAATTACTAGCATCGATGTGTTTGAACATGTATAGCATATCAATACTTAAGAACCATTTATATGCACTGGTGCATACATATGTATAAACTACACCATTGCATTCCGATGAATAGAATTCATTGATATGTTTTAGTGCCAATTTTTTCCATGTTTAAAATATCAGATGCAACTTCTTGATTTTTTATAAACTTTCAATTAATCATCATAAAAAAAAATCTTTTTAACAATAATATTGATTTTTATATTTTAATTATGTTGTTTGAATATATTCATTACATTAATGTATTCTATTGTTTAAAAAATATACTAACTAATTACACCTATGTTCATTGTAACAATGAAAATCATCCATATATTTAATTGGAACATAAGATTTTATGACACTAGACAATGAAATAGAATAAGAAACCCATTTTATTATATACAAATAAGGGACTCTCCATCATACAAAATGGGACAACATAAAGGTCCATGATAATCAAAATGTCAATAAATAATTGTTACAATTATTGGTAACATGTTGTCATCCAATTGGGACAATATATTTAATTGGAACGTAAGATTTTATGACATTGGACAATGCAATGGAATAAGAAATCCATTTTATTATATATGAATAAGGGACCCTTCATCATAAAAAATGGGACAACATAAAGGTCTATAATATTCAAAATGTCACTAAATAATTGTTACAATTATTGGTAACATGTTGTCATCCAATTGGGACAATAAATCCACAGTAAAAAAAATGTTTGATTGCCATAGACAATCATTTTAGAATATACAACTTGTAACATTCAATTTTGGCGATCATCATCCATTTCTCAAACTATTATCATTGATTGTGTTTCTTGCATGCCTCATTTCTTCATCACTTACAAGGGATATTGTACTTAGATTATTTATAACATTTTCTTGATGGCTTGATTTTTTTCCATCTCTTCACATTCCATATACAAACATAGAAATAAAGTGTAATGAGTATATTTACAGTTATAGTATAATATATATGTTTGTGTAAATAAAAAATGTACCACAATAGTGATTGATTCATAAATAATACACATTTTTTTGAAGCCATTCCTCATGCTCTCTCTCAACAAATCTTCTTTTTGCTCCACTCCGTACTTTGTCTCCTATTAGTTTCATAAGCTATGCCAAAGCTTAGATATAATTAAAGTTTTCTTGTGTCTCCCTTAATAACAAAATAAGGGAAATAAAACAACACAACTACATACAAATTGTTCAATTAATACTCGATTCTCTAATATATACTCATAACCCATACTTAGTTCAATTTCAAGCAATTGTTTGGATGAATCTTGTTTGTACTTTAGCATTATTAGAAAACAACCATGGATAATTGTGAATTAATTAAAATGTAAACATCACATCAAATATAAAATGTTAAGAAAAATGTAAGTACTGACAAAATTAGTGATCAACCATTTTTTTCCTGGGTGTTTATGGGCTAGAAATGAGTTCAATTTTCTTTTCTTTTCTGTAACAATGAAACAATTGAAAATTAGTATTTGATTTGATAATTTAAACTATCCATTTACAATTTTTTTTAATGATTGCTTAAGTTTCATGCATGTTGTTGTTAAGATAGCTCCTCCTATGATCCATCTATTCTCATTTTTTTTTGCTTGTTAGTTTGTTTGTGACATGTGGGACTAACCTGTGGCTAATAAACCGTGAATCAGGGGCATTTAAGCCGTCAAAATCACCTAGGGATCGCACCTGGCCTGAGACACACCAACCCTTAACATGGCTGGATTTTTTGTCCCCGCAGGTTTCGAACTGGTGACTTTAACATCACAGAGTGCCTTAACAAAACACTCCGTCACCGACTGTCCTACACCTTGGGGACAATTGATCTATTCTCATTTCATCCACCATCTATTTGTACACTTTCTTGGACATCCCTATCAACATTTTTAAGATATCGTGTCATTTGTTCACTAGAATTTTCTTAATCTTCTTAAAAAAACAGAACAATAAAAATGTATTAATATTTATATGAAAGTAAATGTAGCCAAAACATTAAATTGGTAATTTTTTGGACTTGTATATACATATTATAGAAAAACATATTCATAATAATATTTTTAAATGACTCTTTTTTATTATTATATGATTTTTCTATTGCAAGTCTCATAGGTCTCATTCACCATTGCTCCAAAAATAGTTGTTGTATTTTAATTATAATTTGATTCTTGGATTCATTGGATTGATTTTTGTACTTGAAGTGAAAAGAACATGTACATGTTTTTTCCACTATGTACTATATCTCTCATAGCTTTATAAAAATAAATTCCCCTCTCATTAACTTCTAGCACCACTCCATATGAACCGAGGACTAATTCTTCATCATTTACATTCTTCATAATTATTTTCTTCTTAGGAGGGCCTTCTGTTCCCTTGATGTAGTCCCTACATGACATTCAACATAAGAGAAATCAAATGTTTGAAACATGCTAGCTATTATTGTTAAGAGTATATTATTAGTAAAATGTCAAATAAAATATTCATCTTGATCACCTTTTGATCCACCTAATCCCCGTCTTTGCAACATTTCCATAAGTATTTTAATTTCTTTGCGACTAAGATTGCAGTCAATCTTATTGATTTTTTTCAAGTTTTTCCCTACATGAAACATGTTAACCAATACACATTGCTTAAATCTATAATTAATTGAATGATATTACTTTTATATTAAAATTTCAAATAACTTGCCATGTTCTCTTCTTGGGATGCACTTTCCTTGCACTCATTACAAGTTTTATTCCTTGATCTTCCATCATGCATATTCTATCAATAGAAACTTTGCATAATGAAATATACAAACTACAAAATATGTTTTACAAACCAAGTAAATAATTTTAGGCTAAAATTGTTTTCAAGTTAGTCGATGTAATTTATCTAGTCATAAACAATGGCTCATAATATATAGTGAGATGCATCGATGCATGTTTATTGTATAGTGCACACTGCTAAAACCAAAAATATTTTAAAAAAAATCCATATCTAAGAGGTGTACTATACATTAAAAAACACATTGATGTGTCGTTACTATATATTGCACACTGCAATTTTTTTTTTCAAGTATGGAGGTACCAAGCAGTGCACTTTCATGTAAACAAAGCATTGGTTCATGTTTATTGTTCAATGCACACCACCAAACTCAAACATTTTTATTAATCTAATAGTGATAGGTTTTGGGATCCAATGCAATGAGAAATCCCAATCCAACAAACACCCAATTCGCTAAAGACATATACAAAGCTAACAAATATGGAAGTCCCTAATAAAACAAATATCATTGTGAAAGGGTAGATAAATGTTGATCTGAAAGACTGTATTATGTTATTTAAGTCAACATCAAGATGATAAATCCCCCTGCTCTTTTAAAGCGGTTGTACTCCTCTATTTTAAATAACATACAAGAACAAAAAAGATGCATGAGAAAGGACCAAGATTTATTCTTGAAATAAATAGTCATATGCAAAGAATACCTAAGAAGGACCGGGTATCTTGAAAAATAAAATATTCACACTATGTTACAAGATTTGTAAACCAAAAGAGTATACATTAAAATAGGATGACATTTCCATCACAACATTCATCAAAGTAGAACACAATATTCAACAAAGGAAAGGAAAGTGTGGACCACATATTCCAAAGAAGCCCAAATGATTTTTCCATTGAATTCAATAAATATTTTGATAGACACATTTGAAATATCATGCTTAAAATTAAAGTCTTGAGAGATCAATAATGTTATGTCTCGAACTAGTTCTATGGGAACGTAAAAAAATAATAGATGTCTTAATGAAATTAACAGTAATGTATGGGGCTACAAAAATAATAAATTGTGTTTGTCCTTCAAAGATGATTGGGATGGGGCTCCCACGAACCATAAAATGAAAGAGAGACCTGGAAGACAAAATAAAACAATCAAGGGTCATCATTAGGTTTGATGGGTTGTTGGGAAAAAAAAAGGCAAAATGACAATTGATTGAAGAAGAAAGAATGATGGTGTTGAGAAATACCGAGGGGGCG
>JASDQU010299317.1:0-10009 GCA_032191745.1 Picea mariana
ATTGAATTAAAATTGAAATTATAAACCCAAATAGAAATTGAAATTATACTAGCTCCGATGATCAGCGTAATGCCCAAAGGTATTTGGAATCTTGGAGGCACACAATCCTAGCCCGGTTGATTCATTTCATGGGAAACTAGGATTGTCGGCCTCAAGAATTTAAGTACCTCCCAGCACTATACTGATCAGGGAATTGGGATCAGCGCTAGTAGCAGCCATGGCCATGGAGCAGACTGAACTGAACTCCCAGGAAGTTGCAGATCACAATCCACCCAGCACCCAAACTTAGTGATCTCTATCTATGACCCTAATAGAAATTGAATAGAACTGAAATTATAAACCCAAATAGAAATTGGATTGAAGTTGAAATTGAAATTTAAACAACCCAAATAGAAATTGAATATCCTTACCTGAATGAGTTCCATGAGAAAGTGAATATCCTTGGAGTAAAGTTCAGTAGAGAGATGCTTGACAGCATGATGCAGGTCTTCTGTGAGAGGATTGTCCTCTCCACCTATTGAAAACTTGCGCGTCCTAATCTCTTCAATATGCTCTCTCGGCGTTGCCATATCTACCAACCTATAATGCCAACTGAAAAGCGGTAGCAACTCAGCCTCGGAAAAACCTTAAACCTTCAGAGGACCCGCTTCCAAAAGCAGATCAGCGGAGGAATTTACAAAGAGAAATGCTAGTGGGGATATATAAAGACTATTTCACAGCTTATTTTTGGGAAGTTTTACAACTCCGCCCGGAAAATCTGTTTTTGCGGGAAAGCTCTCCTGAACGAGTGGAATTAGGCTGGTAGGAGCATGCGCACGCGGGACTTCCCCGTCCCCGTCCCCTCACCATAATGCCCATATCGTATTTTGAAATTTTAAACTGGAGTTAAAGCAGATTCATTAATGCGATTAATAAGCGCGGCCATTAATAAGGGAGTAGGATAACTCGGGAGCAATCTTCCCTCCCGAGTAGCTTTACGGCAGTTCATTTCTGGCGACACCTGGTATGCACCATCCCCCAGATCACTGCGTCGTAGAGTACACTGCCAGCTGCATCCGTTCACGGTACGCGAGTGAAGGGGATCATTCATCGCTGATGTGGATGGGCTGGCGACATAAGCCTACTCCCGCCGTCATATCTCCGTACCTGCTGATTAAACCGTCGTATCTGTTGCTCACTCCGATTTGACTTGGCATTTAAACTTTCCATTAAACTGACTTACCAACCAAGCCAGCGCCATAGCAGTAGCGGGAGAGAGATTGAAGATTGAGCAGGATAGGTTTAGGATCGAGGGAACTCAGTGATCAGTGGACAGAACATACTCGTTATTTCCCGTTTGCAAGTTAAGGAATCAATCGTAGGAGAAGGTCTCGTGGGAGACAGAGAGGAAAAATAACTCTTCGCATAATTTCAGAGATACACCAGACATATTAAAAAAACTCAATCCACGCCTAGTAGAAGAGCTTCGACATAAATCCATTAGAGCTCGAATTATGCCCTCATCGTGAACCAAGAATCTTTGTTGGGAACGAGATCGATATTGAAAATCTATCCTTGCAGATTAGAAAGAGTACTGGATCTATATTAAAAGAAGGTACAGATATGAACCCCTTAATTAAAGCCCTGGTTATATATTTTAGCTATATTAATAGAGAATTTCATCCTTGGGATAAAATGCTACTCTGATTTTAGAGTAGGCCTCATTGATTAGGTTGCTAAATGTGGGCTCAAAAGAAATATGACCTATTGTGAAACAATTTGCTTCATAGGTGCATCATAATCCCCAGAATTGATGGTAAGGTTCTCAAATTTTGATACATTTATTTGCTAAATTGTTTAATTTTTCACTTAGTATCTGTACCAATTAAATGTATTTATGGAATTATGAAATGCAAGATCAATAAGATTAGATTAATATCTAGATTACAATAGATTTTCTACATGCTAAGCTAAAAGTATTGCAGATCCAGACTTGATAAAATATTACTAAACATGATGCCCCTTCTTGTCTCACATAATGGTGTTGCTATGAAATCTTGATCTCTGTATTTTTTACTTTCTTTGTATTCTTGAGCTGCTTGAAAGGGTAGAAATGGACAATTGTCTTATATGCTGATGAAGAACTCATAAATAATATGACAACATATTATAAACAAGTAATTCATTTGAAGTGTAACATAGAAGCGATAATTTAGGAACCAAAGAAGTAACAATATGATTTTTATTAAAAGAACATGAATACATGCATGGGCTTCATTATATCCATGCTAGAAGTAATCTTGATACTTTCAAACAGAGATATAACCTTCCTTAGTTTGTTGTAGCAATCGTCTATGAGATAATATGGTAATATACTCTGAAAAGCCTCCCCTAACGTATTCTCAATTGCATGCAATGATTATAGAACCTCATTCCAATGAGCAGATTTGAGATGACTAGACTTGACCACCTGTAAATAGCATAATCAGGACTCAACACCCAACTCTTGATGGCTATGATATAGCTCCCATTCACATCGGGTAGTGTTCTCTGCAACAGGGGATTTATGATATTCAATGCAATCTATATGTTAAATGAAATTCTGAAATGGGGATCTTAATCCAACCATACCCAACCTCTAATTCTTCCTTTCAACCATTCATGTCAAGATATGATTCAAATATTCCTTGGAATAACTATTATGACAACCTTTGTTCCATGATACTCTACCCTTGACGTCTAGTCAATAGCTCTAGAATCAATGTTGTAGGAAATAGTGGGGAAGGATTACAATCGAACTCCACCCAACCTTTTGCTAGTATATTCCTGGTAGTCACCTTTTCCACCCAATTTCAATAATAATATGATAATCCCTACAAATGAAACCTTAGTCCATATCCTAGCTAGCAAAAAAAGGAATAAGTTGGAAAGGAAGTACTAGTTCTAGCCAAAATAACTTCTATTGGAAGATCTACTTCAGAGTTGCTGGTGGATCAAGCCACCAAAGAGGTTTTGGTAACAAGAAAATCAAGTCTATCCAGCCTAGGTAGAACTGCCTTAGAAAACACAAAAAATACTACTACTTCCACTACTCCAGGTGCAAGAAAGCCTCCCTTAGGTCAAAAAATTCAATTGCCTAGAGTTAGTGGACACATACCCAAGTGGAAAAGTGGGCAACTATTGATAAAAGATGAATTGACAAATGCCTTTTTTTGAAGAAGTGGCTTTGATCATAGCTTCAAGTGCCACTAGTCATGGTTTATCATTTTCAATTGCAGACCCAGTTATGGCTCCAGTTGGAGACTTGGGACTTACAATGAGTGTAAGTTAGGTTGTAAATGCATGGAGAGCGAACTTGGAGGCGAACCAGAAACCCACCTCTCAGTCTTCTCCTGATTTTATGGGACCCTTTAGTTTTTTCCTGGAATCCATCTCTTGGGTGCAGGACTTTCGATTTACTATAAAGCTTTTTCAGTGACTCTTTACTCTTTACAGCTCTGGTCTGTTCCAGTTTTCAGTGCATTGGGACTATCCTATTCTGTCTTGGTTTTTGTCTTCTTGTCCAGATACCGGCATACAAGGATTGGTTTTTTTTATCTTTGTTAGACTCTGTCTTTCCTGTCCAACAACTGTTACACTGTAAACTTGTCGTCTTCCCTTTCGTTCCTCTCACTGGCCTGCACTCCCCTTTTTCGCTGCTTTGACTATTATTAGTGGGCCTGCAGTGGTCTCTTAGCCTTTATCTACAATGGACTCACAGTCAAACAATCTCATGCACCCTTCCAACGAAATTATCTGGAAACAGGTGGGTCTTTTTGAAAAAGTGGACTCCCTCGAAAAAAAGCTGTTGAAATTTCCCTCCAAACCCTCCATTTCAAACAACTCTTCCTTTCCTGCCGATTTCCCTGTTGAACTGGTCTCTCCTCCACTAACAGAAGCCATTGCTCCGGAAACTGCTCCTCCTGTCCCTGACAGGCCCCTCCCTGCTTTCAACACTTCCTTACCTCATGATTGCTCAAGCCAGCCTACCTTTCCAGACGTTCAAAGAGCCCCTACTTCCTCTCACCCAGCTGCCTCCTACGGTTGCAAGGAGTGGAAATCAAACAGAAGAACAAAGCATATGGTGCTGGGTGATGGAGTGGGCTTAGAGGACCTTTGCAAAATGTCCCTCTGTGCTCTGGTGGGTCGTATCTCCTACAAAAGTTTAAGCACTCAACCTCTGGAGGACTAGATAAAGATACATTGGTTTCCTCTCTTAGGCTATTCCCCGGAGATCCTTTATCTCAAAAAAGGATGGCTCTGCTTCTACTGTAAGTCTCCTGAGGATGCATCACTGTTACTAAATACATTGTGGGTCTTCGGTGGAAGCATCCTCATGCTCAAGCGCTAGAGAACGGCTTTCAACCCTGACACTGACTTCTCTTAGCTCACACACCTTTGGGTGCTTCTCCCGGGCCTTCCACTTCATCTCTAGAACGAAGGAGCCATTAGAGCTATAGGCAACTCCCTGGGCAAGTTCATCGCCTTTGACGCACAGTCACTCATTGGTCCTTTGAGGAAAATGGGCAGAGTTCTGGTCAAGATAGACATAACTATTGGTTTGCCGGAAACTCTTGAGATTGAATGGAGAGGACGAAAATTATTACAGACCCTGGACTATCTTGGACTCTCTTTCCACTGCAACCGATGCCGTGAAACTGGTCATCTTCGCCGCTCTTGCCCTAGTAAGCCTTTGATAGACCCTTTTGATGATGCCGACCTACTCCTAAACCCACCCGACTATATGGATGAAGATCCATCCCTTGCTTTCCTGGAAACTCCCACTGATCCTCCCTCCCCTCCCTTACCTGGACAAGCAGAAACTTTGACGTCTAAGCTGAATCAACTTTGCTCTCTTCTTTTTAAATCCCTTTCCGCTGCAGAGAAGGAATCCATCAATAGCTCCCTTTGGCTTTCTTCTTCTTTCTGTGCTAAGCTTCCCCTTCCAAAAGTTGAGACGTCACAACCACCCTCTTCTTTCGTTCCCTCTGCAGTTGGCTCCCTTCCGACTAGTGTTGACCCTACAGTTTTCCCTGCCTCTTCCTCCCTTTCGCTCCCCCTTCCTCCGTCTCCTTCGGCCAAGTTGTCCAGTCTCCCTAGCTTCTCTATTGAATCAAAAGGATCCCCAACTGTTCTTCCAGGATATAGACAGCCTGAGGAAGACGAAGAAAACCTCTTGGCTACGCTGAACTCTTCTTCCTCTCTTCCTTTTCTCCCTGACAACACTTCTCTGTTACCTATCTATCGAGGTAAGGAGCTCATCGTTCCCTCTTCGGAGGCTGGCACTTCTTCCTCTCAACACTCTAGAAAAGAGGTCAAAGCCTTTGCATGGTCGCGAGGTATTGGTTCTGAACTCTCCCCTCTCCAGACGCGAAGTTCCAGAAAGAAAAAGGAGCTTCTTAGTTCTCAGCAAACTGTTTCTGTCATTCCCTCTCAGGTGGAAAGGCCCTTAGAGCTATGAAGGCCTTGGCATGATCCAAGTGATGATTGTGTTCTCTTTAAATATACGAGGGATTGGAGGCACCCTCAAGGTTGCTTCCTTTCGAAGACTGCTAGAGTGATCGAAGCCTGATATCATCTTTCTCCAAGAGACCCTCTCGGCCGATCAAAAGTCTAGAGACTTCGTGCATCATTTTTGCTCATCTTGGGTCACAGCGGCTGTTAACTCCATTGGAAACTTCGGTGGCCTGTTGGTTGCATGGGACCCCGATCTTTTCGATTTGAGACCCTTCCTGACAAGCGGAGGCACTCTGTTGGTAGGCCGTTGCTTAGCTACCAATCAGGAGTTGGCGTTTCTAAATGTCTACGGCCCCTGCCTGGACCGATCGCAGTTCTAGACTCATTTAGCAAACAACGGTTTACTTTCCATTCTGAACCTTATTCTTGGCGGTGATCTAAACATCATTCTATCTACAGGTGAACATTGGGGAGGTTCCTTCTCGTCTGGTTCAAATGAAGCTTTCTACAGAGATCTCTTTGCCTCTCAAAACCTTATCGATGTCTTACCGACTCGTTTGGTCCCCACTTGGTGAAATGGGCGGTCTGGATCTGAAGCAATTGCCAGACGTCTGGATCGTTTTCTAGTTTCTGATGGTTTTTTGACTTCTATAGGATTTTCATCCTCGTGGGTGGAACTCCCATTTGTTTCCGATCATGCCCCCATCCTCCTTCATTTGAAATTTTACTCTCTGCTCAATTCGTTTCCATTCAAGTTCAACCACCACTGGTTGTCGAATGCTGACTACTCCTCTTTAGTTCAAATTGTCTGGACGGACCCTTGCTTCCTGTGTGAAGAAAACCCTCAGCTGCGAATCGTTTGGAAACTGAAGGTACTTAAATCTCAATCTAAAACTTGGTTTAAAGCTAAAAAAACAGCAGAGACGTTCTTGTTAAATAATCTGGAGTCCGAGATTATTCAACACTTAAATAAATCAACTACATCTGTCTTATCTATGGAGGAATCTGCTAGTCTAAAGGCGCTTGAAAGTAGGAGAGCCTCCATCCTTCGTGAGGAGGAAAACTGTTGGAGACTTTGCAACAGAGCTACCTGGTTAAAAAGTGGAGATTCGAATTCAAAATTTTTCCACAAAGTGGCAAGCTACAACAGAAACAAAAATTTTATCTGGTCAATTGAAAGCGAACGCGCTGGGCTTCTTCATGGACAGGAAGCAATCAAAGACGAGGTTGTCTCTCATTTTGAACAACTTTTCAAAGCCAACAATAATCACAATCTTCATGAGAAATGTAGTACTGCCAATCTTTTCCCACAGTTGGTTTCTATAGTTGAAGCTACCGACCTTTACAAACCTGTCACTCTGCTGGAGCTTAAAGAGATTCTGGATCACTTCAAAAAAGAGAGGAGCCCTGGGCCCGATGGCTGGACAGTCGAGTTCTTCATTTTCTTTTTTGATCTCGTAGGAGCGGATCTCCTCCAGATGGTGGAGGATTCTCGTATAAAAGGCAAGATTTTTGGAAGCCTTAATTCCACCTTTCTGGTCTTGATTCCAAAATAAAACAACTCGGTCTCCTTCAATGACTACCGATTGATCTCACTTTGCAACCTCATCTATAAGGTAATTTCAAAAGTTATCTCTAACCGGATCAAGCCGATTCTTGAAAGAAGTCTTTCAGCGGAACAACTGGGATTTTTGAAGGGCAGAAGAATTCAGGATGCTATTGGAGCAGCCCACGAGAGCATCCACAGCATTAAACAGAAAAATATTAAGGCATTGGTCATGAAGCTCGACCTCAAAAAAGCGTTTGATAACATTGACTGGGAGTTTTTGAGGCTAATCTTACATACAGTGGGGTTTGGTGTCAAGTTTATCGATTGGATTTTCTCCTGTGTCACTAGTGCTAATTTTGCAGTGATGATTAATGGAGAGGCGACAAGTTTTTTCAAAAGTGAGAGGGGGCTCTGTCAGGGATGCCCACTCTCTCCTTACCTCTTTATCTTGATCATGGAAGGCCTTAGCCTACTTCTCTCTAAAAGCATCTTCGAACATCACATTTCTGGTATAAAGGTTTCAAAGTTCTTAAAGATTGTTCATCTTATGTTTGTTGATGATGTCCTCCTAATGAAAAAAGTTGATCTCACAGAGTGGTTAGTGATCCTGGACTTTCTTCAACTCTTCTGTTCTGTTTCGGATCTGTCCATCAATTATTCAAAATCCACAGTCCATTTTTGGGGGCTAAATGAAGCCGAGCTCGTTCTCCTTAAAGACTCCATCCCCTTCTCCTTTATTGATCTGAGTAAAGGATTCAGATACCTCGGATACCAGCTGAAACCGGGAGCTTCCTCTTCTGAAGATTGGCGTTGGCTCGTGGCAATTTTTGAAAGGAGAATTAGCTTTTGGTGTAACAAATGGCTATCACTGGGTGGGCGTTTTACCCTGGTCAAATCGGTGCTGGAAAGCCTCGTTGTTTTCTGGATGACTCTGGAGCGGATCCCTAGTAAGATCATAAATATTCTTCGAAGACTCTCATTCAATTTCCTGTGGAGTGGCCAAGCTGGTAAGCACCGCTTCCATCTTTGCAGCTGGGAATTACTGTCAAAACCTTGAAGGGCAGGGGGTTGGGGACTTAAGAATCTTACCACTTTCAACATGGCCCTTCTGGCTAGTTTCTTTTGGAGAGCGGTCTCGCATGACAACATTTGGCACCGAATTATAATGGACAAATACCTGGGAACCTTGCCTCTTCTCACCTGGTTACGAAATCCATCTCTACTGCATAAGAGGGCTTCATCTTTTTGGAAGGATCTGATCTCTTCCTCTTCGGTGATCCTTCATTGGCTCCGTTGGAAGCCAAGATCGGGCACTGATATTTTGATTGGCAGGGACAAAATCCTTGGGCTGGAGGAACAATCGATTCTCTCTTCGAATCTGAGATTGCAGCTTTTTTCCTTAAACTTTTTGTGTTTGGCGCAAGTGAGAAGTTCAACCCGCAGCCTCCCTCTTCCGAAGAACTGGATGGGCAATGGCGATTTGCATTTAAGTGGACATAATGCCACCGACTGGGACTCCTTTACGACCGCTCTTAGAAGTGTCGGCATCTCTCTCAATGATGAGCCAGACTCTATTCTTTGGGCTGGAGGAGATGCCATAGGTATCATCATTGTCAAAAATCTCTACGCTACCCTCCTTCAACCGTTGGACCTCGGCGCTGAAAACACTTGGCTACATTGGCTGTGGAAGTGGTCGATTCCACTCAAATACAATTTTTTCATCTGGCTCGTTGCAAAAGAGAAAGTCCTCACCTGGGAGATGCTCCGTAAGAGAGGCTGGGAGGGCCCTGGGATCTGTCTTCTTTGCAACCGATCCTTTGAAGACATTCACCACATCCTTATACATTGTGATTTTACAAAGGCTGTCTGGCTTCGACTGTTTCTTCATTTTTCTCTAAATTTCTCCTGGAACGGCTCCACCATCTCGGAATGTTTCTATATGTGGTCCACTAAAAAATATGCTCCACTTTGTTTGGTCGCTCATGCCTGCTGGCAGATTTGGATCGAAAGGAATAAAGTGATTTTTGACGATCGCCCTCCCTCCTCTCTTGCTGTAGTTCACAGAGTTTTGGCTTCCTTCTCCTGGCAACCGTCTTCTATTAAATCCTTCCCTTACAAAGCTTGTGAGTTTAAGCTGGCTGAAAGTTACACTTTAGCATGTTTTGACGACGCAGCCCAGTCAAATAGCTTATGTTGTGGTGCTGGAGGCACCTTCAAGACCCATCCGTCGAGGATCACAAAGTGGTTCATCAATTGTGGAGCGGGTACTAATACAAAAGATGAACTTATGGGTTTATGGGCTTCCCTCACTCTGGCATCTTTTTGGTCAATCAAGCACTTACATGTCTTTGGTGACTCGAGAGTTATTATTGACTGGATAAATCTTAAAAGAAATCTTCATTCAATCAATATTGAGTGCTGGAAGAAAAAAACGCAGGATCTGTCCAAAAACTTCATTGATATCAGCTTCCATAACATTTCCAGAACTCACAATAGAGAGACGGATGCTCTCTCAAAGAGGGATCTAAACGAAGTGGTAGGGAGACTCTCGGTCTACCACTATGATAGTGGGAAAGAGAGTCCCATCTCCTTTATTAATATTTTTATATTATGATGGTTGATCCTCTTAAAGTGGATAGACGACAGCTTTGCAAGTTTTTTGCTTGCTTCTTCTTCCTGCGTTCTTCTTGCTATTGCTTTTCTTGGTTTTGTTTCTTCGAATCACTGTTGTTTTTGTTGTAATGGTCCTTTCAATGCTAGCACATTGATCATGTTTTCAGCATGTTGCAGCATATTGTAAATGAACTTATACCCTATATAAATTTGAGAAAAAAATTTCTTGGAAAAAAAAGTTAGGTTGTAAATTCTAAATGAAGATATTAAAAGATATGCAATTTAATTTCTTGCACAATGGTGATTTTTTTTTTTTTAGGTTCATTTTCAATGATTCAAGCAACTTGAATTTGTTTTAATAATTAAGATATT
>JASDQU010299323.1:0-13964 GCA_032191745.1 Picea mariana
GAGATATCGAGACCTCTGAAACTTTGTCATGTGAGCAGTGACGATTATTCTTCTCTCGAAACAATTCCTACCTTTCGTAAAAATGTTTCCTCTTTTGGTTCTACTTCGGGATCTCTCTAGTCGGATACTATAATTCATGTAATTCACACGTATCGAGTCACGAAACAGCGAAGTCATTTTAAAGTTTCACTCAAGACAATAACAAGGGTAAAGTTTTTCTTAACTCATGATTATATGTCATCGGGGTTTCGCGCCTCGGCGTTCGCCAAACCCAAAAATTTATTATCGCAATCTCGATAGCCGAGCGTGCGAGGACCTTATTTGAGTAACTCACGTCAGGAAGTAAAGGCAAAAGCCAACTGTGGTAAAAAAATTCTCTCGGCGTTTCGCCACTCGACATTATATTTTCGAAAAGTTACATCGTCTAAACCCCGACTCACAAGATCACGATGCAGTTATAACGTGATTAATTAATCTTTTAATTCAAGATTATCTTTCCCTTAATTAAGTCATGTTATCGCGATCTCGCGATTTCGCAGCTCGACATGTAAATCTCCAATAAACTCGTCTTCGAAGCGCCGATTCGCGATATGGTGAATATAATAATTATAAAATTAATCAAGCCCTAAATCACGATTACCTTTAATTAAACTAAAATCGATCTTCGCAGTCTTGGGAGTTAGAGACTCTAAATGTTAAAGGAAAATCCCCGATATAGCGAGTACCGAAACACAGTTAACAGTAGTAAAACCAAATTAATTAATTTAAATAAATGAATATCCCGCACTTTAATGTCTGCATGATTTACAAGGTAACCTTTTCATCCATGCACCAAATGAGAGTTTAAAACCGCCAAAATTTATCACATTAATGAGGAAATACGGTAAATCTATGAATATAGATCAGATTTTTACGGCAAAAATTTATTTATAATTATGATTTGACAGACTTATTCTGAAAGGTACCGAGTTTTCAAATATATGTAACAGCTATGGTTCATTATAACAAATGCATTTCATATTATGCAGAGCACATCACTTCTGAGTAAACTGACTTCTGTATGTATACGCAGTTCTATCGCAGAAGAGCTAAAACGCAAGCTTCAGCCATGGCTCCACGAAAAGCAGCAAAGGCGAATGTTGAGGTTTCGGGACAGGGCTCAGACAATGTCTCCGATACTTCACCCCAAAGTATCAACTTGGTCCCGAATTGGTCATATGTTTTAGATATTATACAAGAAGAATTGGTGGATTATTCCGACGACAACGAAAGAGATGATTTAACCACCAAGTACAAAATAGTCGTCCAATCTAGAATGCACAGAGTAGCAACCAGACCACAGTTGCTTCCATATTATGATATGGTCCGATGGGCATTGGACCATGTGGACATACCGACTAGGACTATCATGGACGAGCAGAGAGTCACCATCGGGACTTTCAGGCCAGAGCATTTGCAAACCATGTATAAGATGCCCACGACATTGAACTGCACATATGGTGCTGAGTTCTTGGAAGAATTCAAGGAGAAGGAATGCGTACAGTATGATAAGACCATGTCTAGTTTGATAAAGGATTGGGTTTCAAACACCGCGAAGTTCAGAGCTGATACCCACGACATTTATTCAATCGCTTCGTTAGAGCCACAGTATAGATATGTGGCCATGATGACATGCTGGTTATATGGGAGAGAGGACACAACACATTTTTTTCTTGCGTGGGTGACTCTTATGTTTCGGGTCGTAGAAGGTTGTTCCTTTGATTGGGCAAAGATGCTTTCGGATAGCTTGGCCAATCGGGTCACAAAGTATCGGGAGCAGAAGGAGAATGGGAAGGCGTCGTCATTTTTCATGTCCACGTACATTATGGATGCAATTTTTTCTATGACACCATTTCCATTGATGAACTAGAGCTAGAATCCAGCCGAAGATGAACCCATACATGTATATCATGCAAAATTATGGGAAAACAAAGCAGAAAATTTTGCTTATGAAATTTTTAACTGGGTAACGGTGCCCCTGCACATCGCCATTTTTGGTCACCCACCACCCCGTATCTTGGACAACATAGTAACAAATCTGAGTAGCATCACGGATTGGTATATAGAAGCTGAATTTTCCTACATCAGAGTCTTCGGGGCTTCTATTCCCCCACATGCGCTACCATTATTCATCCTCGACAAGCTGGATTATCGCAAGGTCGCTCGGCAGACGATGATTGGCGGTGTGAGTAAAGAGATTAAAGGGTACTCAAAGAAGGTATGGTCGTCTTTTCCCATTCATTTGAATTCTTATTCTTTATTAGATTTTGGGAATGCCAAAGATGAGGCTGCAGCCCTGGAAGACCTAAATTTGGTCTCCATCGAATACAAGAAACACGATCCAAAGAGGATCGTGACCAATCATTTGGCTAATTGCGGGCTCAAAAGATTTGAGCATGAGAATTCACCCTCAGATAACATTTTCTGGGGAGCGAGGTCCTCTGAAGAAATTATAGCTCAGATTCAATCCTTGGCACTCGAGGAAAGAGTCGATGTGTTGAAGTTCCAGAAACACCGACGTAGCTGTCTTCCAGCTGCGTTGCGAGGTGAGGGTCTAGGTGTTTCGGAGACAAAACAAAAGAATGTAGAAGTTTCTAAGGATGAAACTCCCAACCAAGGAAAACACCAGGATGAGGGGGAACAAACAAAGAACCTGGAAGCAGAGAAAAAGACTCCAAACCCGCTGAAGAAACAGAATCTGGAGACAGAGATAAAGACTCTAGAACCGCCAAAGAAGCAGAATCCGAAGACAGAGATAAATACTCCAGAAAAATCTATGAAGCAGATCGGAGAACCCATCACATCAGTCACCCCCTTGCAGTCGACGCAGGAAAATATCGATGCAGGATGGATTTTCAATGAAGAGATGAGGCCCATAAGAGTAGAAGAACTCCCTCCGAATGAGTTTTTCTTTCATAAAAAGAGAAAAGCAGTAGTAAAAAGGGAATTCTACCAGGAAGGAGAGTTGACTGCCAAGAAGTATAAAGTTATGACCGACGTAAAGGATAAAAAGAATGAGAAATTCACCACTGAAATAGCAGGGACACTAGGAGCGTATGCCCCGGCGAATCAATTCTCAGTCGAGCTCCTAAAAAACCAACTTAAAAGAAAAAACCGCCTAATTAAGACCCTTGAAGCCAGACTGGCCACAGCAGTAGAGAATGCTAAAGATCAGGTGAGCATGGGAATGGAGCAGGCCAGATTGGCTGATAAAAATGAAATAGAGATGCTCAAAACTAAGCTTGAGCAAGCATAGCTGGTGATCTGAGACGGTCGGATGCAAACGAGCCAGCAGAGGAATTTGATCGAGCAGCTGCAGGCTAGGGTGGAGATCGCCGAGAACAGAATGATAGACATCGGGATGTTCAAATCCCAGGCGATCGAGATTCGGAGAAGAATCTTTTCGGCACAACATAATTTGCTCGCCAAGGTGGGAGTGATCCGGGAAAACTGTCTACTGGTCAATCAGGTTTCCGAGAGCTTATCGGCCAGAGAAAGAGATGCAGGAGCGGCTTGGGTCGCCTTCTAGGAGGCGGTAATAGACACGAACATCAGGGTTTTGGCGGGTACTCCTAGGTTCACCATTTCAGAGCAAACCCGAGGAAACATTCTGTTAAAGGAATGGGAGCATAACATCGCCGAAGGTAAGCAGCAAGCCCAAAAGATAACCAATTCCTTAGAGGAGGCCTTTAATTCTATAGATGGAAAGTTGTTGGGCATTGACAGTGGAGGCAATGCCGAGGCATTGATGCAAATGAATGTGGAACAGATCTCACTTGGTCTGAAGGAAAAGTAAGAAAGAGATTCGGCCGATATCTCTCAAATGACTATGGTGGACATAGTCCAAGTTGATAAGTGCATGATCAAACCCAGTGTGCAACTATGTGCCATCAACATCATTGATGGACAGATGGAAGATAGGCTACAGTAGTTAACACGAGAATGTTACTTCTTTGAAGCCAACTGTCAGGCAGATCCGTCTCGGTTAATATCTCAGCTGGTCGAAAGATCACTTGTACCGAGTCTGCGCGATGACCAATGCCTGGCACCAAGTGAAGACAGAGAAGGAGAAATGGAGCGATTGCTCTCCTCTCTGTCATAACCGAAATTTTGTGACTATTGAGATTCTATCCTACTTGTAAAATTGTATAAATATATCACAGAAAGAAATAAACAAGGTAGGACCTTATTGTGTCGATTGTAACAGAGTTTTTAACATTTGACAAGTTAATATAAGAAAATCTGAAGATTCTCAATTCTGTCACGACTATGTTACAAGTTTGTTTCTTTGTATTTCATATTTCATTTCATTTCATATTCATAATTGATGTGCTTCATTATACTTTAGTACGACCACTACTATAGCGAATGAATTTTGGTTTTCTGTAATTGTTTATTGTCTTTCCTCTGCACCAGCTATCAGCGGGTGTAAGACCAATCTGCATTTTCAGAGTTCTACATATATTCTCTGCTACATCGGTTATTTCCTTACATTTTCCTCTTCTGTTTATTCGTGAGATTCTCCCCTGGTAGAAGCCTTACACTATAGACAACTAAATGTTTTGCTCCCACCTCACACCTTTTATTAAAATATAATACAGTTACGGGAAAGAGCCTTTGATTTGCATTCCTATTTTATTCCTAAAACCATAAATTCTCTTTCATTCGACCAAATCGAGAGAGCACTTAATCTCTCTTTGAAGCCTTTCCTACTTTTTTTGTTCCCCCATGACTGTCCCTGTACCAACACAACCTAATATTAAACCCGGACTATCAAAACAAACGCATATCACTTTAAACTTATTCGACACAATCCTTAAAACAACTACTAACTGGGTCGAACTTGAGCGTTCATGGGAAGCCATTGAACAAGATATAACTATCCAGGAACAGTTGGAAGCTAAACAACGCCAATGTAGGAATCTTCCCTAGTTTCCTTTACCGAAGGTTTATGCTTCACTCTTTTCCATCTTTTACCCACTTTCGGATGCCTTGAAACTGTACTTTTAATCCTTAAGTACAGACTCAGGAACAACATCTTTCTGGAACCGTTGTCGAGGACCGAAGTTACAAAATAATTTTCCATCGGAAAACGACATTTGTTTTTCGTTGAAAGTGTTTCCCTTTGATAGTGAAAAAAGAGTACACACCTTTTAAGGCTTTAATCTTTCACTTGGAGACTCCACAAGAAATAAACTGGCATCTGGTTGAAGGAATACCAGACAAAACCCAGATGGTAAGCAGATTACGCTCGTTACCGATCCCGAAAAAATTCTAAAGGCGAGAGGCTCTTTTAAGCCAACCACTGCAGTTTACAAACTTAAAACCCCATCACTAAAGAATAAGAGTCCTTACGAACCCTCAACTTTGCTCAATCCTCTCTTTGACGCTAAAGATTCAACGCCAATCTGCTCTGAAGTTAGGAGTGAGATTCATCCAATGGTCCCCTTAGCACACAAAGGAAAGGGCCCTCTTGAAAGTTCATCAGCTTTTGAAATACCATCTTTTCTTCAGTTGAAATTCCCGACTTCACCAAATTTTGAAGAGTGTGTTACACACTCGGTTCCCACACCCGTCGGTTCTCCTGATTTCGTCTCTTGCAAATCCGAGGAACAGAGTTCTTGTGCACCTTACCTTTCCTCATCGGAGTTTCCTCTTCGCGAAGAAAATAAAGATTCCCTTTTAATTTTCCAAAACCCCCTTTACAACTTTCCTCAAACAACGATGGCAGCCGCTGAAGGAGGAGGTGGAGGGTTTATAGGAGGAGGCGAAGGGTTTATCAGAGGAGGAGGGGGAGGAGCCCCTCTAGGAGGAGCTGGAGGCCAAGGGCCTGCTCCCCCTCCCAGAGTATTTGTGAAAGTTGAAGACAGATACGCTCCATTAGTATTGCCCATCCCTCTACATGATCTTCTAGAAAATTACATAAAAAATTTACCGAAATTCACCAGGGAGGGGGATCTGACCGCGGCCGAACATATAAATTTTTTCGACAAATTCGCAGATATCTTTTGTATAGAACATGAGGATGTATATTCGATACTTCTTGTCCAAACATTCGAAGGCCAGGTCCGAACTTGGTTTCGGAGCCAGCCCGCAGCATCTATCATGTCTTATGATGCTTTGGAAGATGCTTTCCTCAGACAATGGGGTGAGAGAAAAGACCATCTCTATTATTTAACCAAATTTGGGTCTTTGAAGAAAAATTCTATCGGCATTTCACCGTTTCAAATGGTCTATGGGACAGATGTTGTTCTACCTATAAATCTAGCACTACCAGTGATGAAGTTATGGCAGGATCAAAATGAAGAACCCAATCATGTAACCAGGAGAATTAATCAGCTGATTGAGGTTCAACATCATAGAGTTGAAGTTGATTAAAATATGCAGAAGTACCAAGATGATATGAAAGCATTGTTTGACCACAAGGCAAAGGACAGGGAATTCCTTCCAGGTGATTTAGTGCTAAGATGGGATGCAAGAAAGGAGGAAGCTGCGAAGCATAGTAAATTTGACCACCTCTGCTATGGACCATTCAGGGTCTCGGCTCTAGAAGGAAAAAATTCTTTTCTACTAGAAAACATAGACGGGGAAGTGCTCCATGCTCCTATCAACGAGCAGTATCTGAAGCATTACATGACATAACAGTTGCCAGATTCAAAAAAAATAAATAAATAAATAAAATTTTGATATATATATTTTGTGTACATATATGTATTTCTTTTGATTTCCTGTTTTCTTTTGTTCATAAGTTTTCGACACATTTCGGATAAGATTTGTATTTTTCTTTTGCAGGATTCCAGCCGCATATGAAACAAGCAAGAGGAGTAAAACTGAAAGTCGGTGTCAGAAACAAATCAGCATAAACAGGTGATACCAAGAATAATTTCATATTGCGCAAAGAACGTAAAATGAAAAGGTAAATATGAGGTTTCTCAAAAGATACTTTATAAAGGGATGTTAAAGAAAACCGAGGTAACGCCATTCAAAATGCGATATCAGTTAAATTGATAGATAACAGGATTGTTTCTTGGTTTGATAATCTTTGAAAAATTTAAAATAATTTGATTAATTCACTCAATCTAAAAACAGTCTGTCAAAGTAAACTATCCGCGAAAATACCTACAGCAGTCAATCTCGAGTTGTTTGACCTATGTGTTTTTAGTCAGTAAGTCACTACCTGGCATCCTTTCTATCTTCGGGTTTAATTTTTAACAAGTCACCATCTTTCTATTTCATTGCGAAAGGATAAAAGTTTTTCGTTTTAGCCTCGTGAGTTTCAAAACAGATTGTGGAAAGAAAGCAGGTCTTCACAACTACTCAATCCCCTGCTAAGCGAAGGAATGTTTAGAGCGATCCTAACTTTCCTAGGTTTTTCAACAGCATCGGGGGATTAAAGCTTGCTCAAATGGGATGCCCTTAAAAATTTATTTTCCTCTTTTCTCCCTAAGAACGAAGATGTTGTGAAGGTCAAGAGAAGGTTGGTACCAAGTAAATCAAAGTAAGTTGATAGACCTCTAATGCAAAATATTACACAGATATCAGCCCTGATACAAACTGATTCCCCCCATCTTTGCGCTCAAAAAATTAAATTATAAGATAGGTGGTGAAAGGAAATTCAAAAATGATTTCCCCCACCTAGTCCAAGAGACAATGAAAGGAAATTCAGAAATGATTGCCCTCGTCTCAGCATTTAAATGCATAAATATATTCCGACGTGGTGAAAGGAAATTCAGTAAAAGGGGCCAGATAACTTCACCGGGGTACTGAACAGGCTCACTGGCAGTGAAGCAATATCTAAGATATCTGTAAGGATGTTATACATGAATATCACTCTACTCTGGTAACCAATGCTTTTTAAGACCTGATCCACATCCCAAATTCAGACAGGACTCCCTAATTAAAAACATATAATCTCATTCTTTTGATGCAAGTCGAGAGCCGCAAGAGTAGTTGAGTCTCCTAGGACTGTTTCGATTGTCTTAAAACATAACTGAATTTAGTAGCAGGAAAGGGAAAATTGTGAAAGGGACTACAACTATGTTTAAAAAGAATATCTGATTTTGAAAAAACTTTTCAAGGTAAATAACGGAGACTTTTTCCCCTTTTGATCCTCTTTTCTCGGCAACCATTTCTGCCTGATTGAGTTTTTGACTCCATTTTCCCAATATTGGCACGTGGTCTAATGTTCTTCCCACCTCACAAGAAGGCGGGATCCCTAGTTGGAGCCTATGTTGGAGCCGCCCTTGTTTTTTTTAGCCTGTCACAATTTTCATTTTGATGCTTGACATCTAAAGATGGTTTTCTTTTTCCCTCCGAGATATCGAGACCTCTAAAGCTTTGTCACGTGAGCAGCGACGATTATTATGCTCTCGAAACAATTCCTACCTTTCGTAAAAATGTTTCCTCTTTTGGTTCTACTTCGGGATCTTGCTGGTCGGATACTATAATTCATGTAATTCACACGTCTCGAGTCACGAAACAACGAAGTCATTTCAAAGTTTCACTCAAGACAATAACAAGGGTAAAGTTTTTCTTAACTCATGATTAGACATCGTCGGGGTTTTGCGCCTCGGTGTTCGCCAAACCCAAAAATTTATTGTCGCAGTCCCGATAGCCGAGAGCGCGAGGACCTTATTTGAGTAACTCACGTCAGGAAGTAAAGGCAAAAGCTAACTGTGGTAAAAAGTTTCTCTCAACGTTTCGCCACTCGGCATTATATTTTCCAAAAGTTACACCGTCTAAACCCTGACTCACGAGATCACAATGCAGTTATAACATGATTAATTAATCTTTTAATTCAAGATTATCTTTCCCTTAATTAAGTCATGTTATCGCGATCTCGCGGTTTCGCAGCTCAGCATGTAAATCTCCTAGAAACTCGTCTTCGAAGCGCCGAGTCGTGATATGGAGAATATAATAATTATAAAACTAATCAAGCCCCAAATCGCGATTACCTTTAATTAAACCAAAATCAATCTTCGTAGTCTCGGGAGTTAGAGACTCTAAATGTTAAAGGAAAATCCCCGATATAGCGAGTACCGAAACACAGTTAACAGCGGTAAAACCGAATTAATTAAGTTAAATAAATGAATATCCTATGCTTTGATGTCTACATGATTTACGAGGTAACCTTTTCATCCATGCGCCAAATGAGAGTTTAAAACCACCAAAATTTATCACATTAATGAGGAAATAGGGTAAATCTATGAATATAGATCGGATTTTTACGGCAAAAATTTATTTCTAATTATGATTTGACAGACTTATTCTGAAAGGTACCGAGTTTTCAAATATATGTAAGAGTTGTGGTTCATTATAACAAATGCATTTCATATTACACAGAGAACATCACTTCTGAGTAAACTGACTTCTGTATGTATACGTAGTTCTATCGCAGAAGAGCTAAAACACAAGCTTCAGCCATGGCTCCGCGAAAAGAAGCAAAGGAGAATGTTGAGGTTTCAGGATAGGGCTCAGACAATGTCTTCGATACTTCACCCCGAAGTATCGACTCAGTCCCGAATTGGTCATATGTTTCAGATATTCTGCAAGCAGAATTGGTGGATTATTCCGACGACTCCGACGACAACGAAAGAGATGATTTAACCACCAAGTACAAAATAGTCATCCAATCCGGAATGCACAGAGTAGCAGCTAGACCATGGTTGCTTCCATATTATGATATGGTCCGATGGGCATTAGACCATGTGGACATACCAACTAGGACTATCATGGATGAGTAGAGAGTCACCATCGGGACTTTCAGGCTAGAGCATTTGCAAACCATGTATAAGCTGCCCACAACGTCTGACTACACATATGGTGTTGAGTTCTTGGAAGAATTCAAGGAGAAGGAATGCATACAGTACGATAAGACCATGTCTAGTTTGATAAAGGATTGGGTTTCAAACACTGCAAAGTTCAGAGCTGATACCCACGGCATTTATTCAATCGCTTCGTTAGAACTGCAGTATAGATATGTGGCCATGATGACATGTCGGTTATATGGGAGAGAGGACACAACGCATTTTTTCCTTGCATGGGTGCCTCTTATGTTTTGGGTCGCAGAAGGTTGTTCCTTTGATTGGGCAAAGATGCTTTCGGATAGCTTGGCCAATTGGGTCACAGAGTATCGGGAGCAGAAGGAGAATGGGAAGGCATCGTCATTTTTCATGTCCGCATACATTATGGATGCAATTTGTTCTATGAAACCATTTCCATTGATGAACTGGAGCTGGAATTTGGCTGAAGATGAACCCATACATGTATATCATGCAAAATTATGGGAAAACAAAGCAAAAAATTTTTCTTATGAAATTTTTTACTGGGTAATGGTGCCCCTACACATCACCATTTTTGGTCACCCGCCACCCCGTATCTCGGACATCATAGTAACAAATCTGAGAAGCATCGTAGATTGGTATATAGAAGCTGAATTTTCCTACTTCAGAGTCTTCGGGGCTTCTGTTCCCCCACATGCGCTACCATTATTCATCCCCAACAAGCTGGCTTGTCACGAGGTCACTCAGTAGATGGTAATTGGCGGTGTGAGTAAAGAGTTTAAAGGGTACTCAAAGAAGGTATGGTCATCTTTTCCCATTCATTTGAATTCTTATTCTTTATTAGATTTCGGGCATGCCAAAGCTGAGGCTACAGCCCTAGAAGACCTAAATTTGGTCTCCATCGAATACAAGAAACACGATCCACAGAGGATCGTGAGCAATCATTTGGCTAATTGCGGGCTCAAAAGATTTGAGCATGAGAATTCACCCTCGGATGACATTTTTCGAGGAGCGAGGTCCTATGAAGAAATTCTAGCCCGGATTCAATCCTTGGCACCCGAGGAAAGAGCCGATGTGTTGAAGTTCCAGGAACATCGACGTAGATGTCTTCCAGCTATGTTGCGAGGTGAGGGTCCAGGTTTTCAAAGACAAAATAGAAGGATGCAGAAGATTCTAAGGATGCAACTCCCAACCAGGGAAAACACCAGGACAAGGGGGAAAAAACAAAGAACCCGAAAGCAGAGAAAAAGACTCCAGACCTGCCGAAGAAATAGAATCCAGAGACAGAGATAAATACTCTAGAACCGACAAAGAAGAAGAATCCGGAGACAGAGATAGATACTCTAGGAAAATCTACTAAGCAGATCGTAGAACCCATCACATCAGTCACCCCCTTGCAGTCGACGCAGGGAAATATCGATGCAGGATGGATTTTCAATGAAGATATGAGGCCCATAAGAGTAGAAGAACTCCCTCCGAAAGAGTTTTTCTTTGATAAAAAGAGAAAAGCAGTAGTAAAAAGGGAATTCTACCAGGAAGGAGAGTCAACTGCCAAGAAGTATAAAGTTATGACCGAGGGAAAGGATAAAAATAATGAGCAATTCGCCACTGAAATAGCAGGGACACTAGGAGCATATGCCTCGGTGAATCAATTCTCAGTCGGGCTCCTAAAAAACCAACTTAAAAGAAAAAAATGCCTAATTAAGACCCTTGAAGCCAGACTGGCCACAATGGTAGAGAATGATAAAGATCAGGTGAGCGTAGGAATGGAGCAGGCCAAATTGGCCGATAAAAATGAAATAGAGACGCTCAAAACTAAGCTTGAGCAAGCACAACTGGTGATCCGAGATGGTCGGATACAAGCGAGCCAGCAGAGGAATTTGATCGAGCAGTTGCAGGCTAGGGTGGAGATCGTCGAGAACAGAATGATAGACATTGGGATGCTCAAATCCCAGGTGATCGAGATTCAGAGTAGAATATTTTTGGCACAACAGAATTTGCTTGCCAAGGTGGGAGCGATCCGGGAAAACTGTCTGCTGGTCAATCAGGTTTCCGAGAACTTATCGGCCAGAGAAAGGGATGCAGGAGCAGCTCGGGTTGCCTTCTAGGAGGCGGTAATAGCCACGAACAATAGGGTTTCGGCGGGTACTCCTAGGTTCACCATTTTAGAGAAAACCCAAGGAAACATTATGTTAAAGGAATGGGAGCATAACATCGCTTAAGGCAAGCAACAAGCCCAAAAGATAACTAATTCCTTAGAGGAGGCCTTTAATTCTATAGACGGTGAGATGTTGGGCATTGACAGTGGAGGCAATGCCGAGGCGTTGATGCAAATGAATGTGGAACAGATCTCACTTGGTCTGAAGGAAAAGGAAGAAAGAGATTCGACCAATATCTCTTAGATGACTATGGTGGACACAGTCCAAGTTGATAAGTGCATGATGAAACCCAGCGTGCAACTATGTGCCATTGACATCATTGATGGACAGATGGAAGACAGGCTGCAGTAGCTAGCCCAAGAATGTTACTTCTTTGAAGCCAGCTGTCAGGCAGAGCCTTCTCGGTTAATATCTTAGCTGGTCGAAAGATGTGTCGCTTGTACCGAGTCCGCGTGATGACCAACACCTGGCACCAAGTGAAGACAGAGAAGGAGAAATGGAGCGATTGCTCTCCTCTCTATCATAACCGAAATTTTGTGACTATTGAGATTCTATCCTACTTGTAAAATTGTATAAATATATCACAGAAAGAAATAAACAAGGCAGGACCTTTTTGTGTCGATTGTAACAGAGTTTTTTACATTTGAGAAGTTAATACAAGCAAATCTGCAGATTCTCAATTCCGTCACGACTGTGTTACAAGTTTGTTTCTTTGTATTTCATATTTCATTTCATTTCATATTCATAATTGATGTGCTTCGTTATACTATAGTATGACCACTACTATAGAGAATGAATTTTGGTTTTCTGTAATTGTTTATTGTCTTTCCTCTGCACCAGCTATCAGCGGGTGTAAGACCAATCTGCATTTTCAGAATTCTACATATATTCTCTGCTACATCGGTTATTTCCTTACATTTTCCTCTTCTGTTTATTCATGATATTCTCCCCTGGTAGAAGCCTTACACTATAGACAGCTAAATGTTTTTCTCCCACCTCACACCTTTTATTAAAATATAATACAGTTACGGGAAAGAGCCTTTGATTTTCATTCCTATTTTATTCCTAAAACCGTAAATTCTCTTTTATTCGACCAAATCGAGACATCACTTAATCTCTCTTTGAAGCCTTTCCTACTTTTACTGTTCCCCCATGACTGTCCCTGTACCAACACAACCTAATATCAAACCCAGACTATCAGACCAAATGCATATCGCTTTAAACTTATTCAACACAATCCTTAAAACAACTACTAACCAGGTCGAACTTGAGCGTTCATGGGCAACCATTGAACAAGATATAACTATCCAGGAATAGTTGGAAGCTAGACAATGCCAACGTAGGAATCTTCCCTAGTTTCCTTTACCGAAGGTTTACGCTTCCCTCTTCTCCATCTTTTACCCACTTTCGGATGCCTTGACACTGTACTTTTAAGCCTTAAGTACAGACTCAGGAACAACAGCAGTAAAAGATCTTCTGAGAATATCAAAGCCCCAAGATTCAATGTGTAAACCCTACCAAGTAGGAAAGATAAACAGGAAACAGTTTAAGTCCAAGAGCTTTACTTCAATAGAGAAACCACTCCAACTAGTTCATATGGATTTATGTGGACCATCAAGACAGGAAGGCACAGGGAAAGAAAACTACTTCATGTTGATTATTGATGATTACTCCAGACTTACTTGGGTTGCCTTTCTCAAGGAAAAAGCTGAAGCATTTGAGAAGTTTAAAATATTTAAGGCTTTAATTGAGACTCAAATAGGCAAGAGGTTAAGGGAAGTAAGATTAGACCAAGGAGGAGAGTTTATGTCAAGTGACTTCAAGGAATTCTGTGATAAGCATGGGATCAAGAGAGAATACACAATCCCAAGAACTCTACAACAAAATGGAGTAGTTGAGAGGCAAAACAGAACAGTGCGGGAAATGGCCAGGTCAATGATGAATGAGAAGAACATTGGTCAAACCTATTGGGTAGAAACAATAC
>JASDQU010299324.1:0-13957 GCA_032191745.1 Picea mariana
ATAGTAATAACCATAACTAAGCTATTATAATAAGTAGTGCTTACTATCATATTCAATGTATAGGTTGTGTATACCAGTACATATCACATGCTCGTATTGATTAATATGATTCTCAACTTAAGTATAGTATAAGCATTACTATTAACGTGTGTAATTGATTACGGATAAACACATACGGTTAAGCTCAGCACCACATATAATCTTATCACATTGTTATGATATGAAAGTTGTGAAGTAAGACCATGGAAACTTATGAGCTTAGATTGAATAATCAGATAGGAGTAAAGTATCACTAAACAGGTTATTCAATATATACCCTTATTAGGATGATATAAGGGAATTACTTCATTTTAAACTTTTCTAGTTGCAAAATTTAAAATATCAAAAAAATAAAATTAAATTGACATTTTTTTAAATACCTTCATGATGTTGGAATTGCGACGTCTAGTAATGTCATTCCCATGGCACATACATCAAATATATATAGCATGTTGTTAGTTGAGCGACATTACTATAATTCAGAATTGTGACATATGGTAACATCACTCCAATGGCACCAACGTCGGCGATATATAGATTGTTGTTGGTTGAGCAACGTTACTATAAGTTAGAATTGTGACGTATGGTAACGTCGCTCCCATGGCACATACATCAGAGATATATAGTGTGTCGTCAGTTGAGCAATGTTACTATAAGTCAGAATTGCGATGTATGGTAGAGTCACTCCCATGGCATCCACCTAGTGGAGACTGACAAAATTGGATGTCAGAATTTTGATGTCTTTGACGTCGTTGTAGCAACGACTATATGGGTTTTGGACAGTCAAATCTGAGATGACACGTGTCTGCATGAAACGTTGAAATAGAGACAATCTATATCTCATCGGAAAAGCGACGTCATGTGAAATGACGTTTGAGGGGGTTTGTTGTTTGTCATTGTCCCGACAAACAAAAGTGGCAATTGCGCCGAACGCACTGTCGAAATTTGACCCAAACTTACTAGTTGGCCCAAGGGTTTCTTAGATGTGCGAGAGTAATTTTATTCAAGAGAGACAATCTCGAGACCCAACTTTCTATACTCGGACCTCGTCAGGGACATGAACTGAAAAATGATCAAGAGCAGTCTGCTTTGATACCACTAATCCAGATTATTTTCGGCACGAAATGAGAGTGGATATATAATAAAGCAATGTATAGAGATATCTCGGATATCCAATAATATAGCAGAAATGTATCAGAGATACAACCATAAACATAGAGATACAGTAATACACAATTTTCTATTAATGAGAGAAAATCCCAGACTGCGAGTGTGGTGTTGTTGACAATCCCAGTTGTTTGACGACCTCTGCTGAGATGAGGTTCTTCTGGATTCCACTATAAAAAATAAAATTCATCGAGGTCCCCTTCACCCACATATTTGAATGAAAAATGTGCTCCCCCTGTTTAGGATATGTTGGTTCTTCTAGTTGAATTGTTGTGGTCGCGACAATAGCAGTGGCGTCTGCGTCGATGATTTATCTTTTACCATTATTTTTAGAATCAGATTCTGAAAAAGGGTTCGGCTCCTTGTCTTTGATCTCGGCCACCAATGACTATTTTGAGCGACATTCATCGGTATTGTGCCACGGGATTTTGTGGAAATTGTACCATTTTTTGGTGTTCTTCTTTGTCTTCTCGTGACCCTTATTTTCCTATGGCTTGGACTGGTTTTCAGAAGATTGTTTGTTAGGGTCATCTTTATCATACTTTGGTTGATGTAGATTTGTAGAACCAAACTCTCATTTTTTCTGGTGCTTAAATTTCTGCTCGATTTTAACAACATATCGATAAGCAGCACCAAGTGATGAGATGTCCAGAAAATCCATTTCAGTTTGGATGTATCTATGTAGAGCCCCATTGTATTTCATAACCAAATGTCATTCGTAGTCTTTGATACCCATACTGGTGCACAAGGTATGGAAGGTATTGGTGAACTCTGAAACTTCTTGGCCCCTCTCTTGTCATAGTGTGGTCCATCTCATGTACTGGTCCTCATACTTTCCAATAGGGTAATACTGTTCCTTTACCGCATCCACAAAAAAATCCCAAGTGGGCTCGGCCCCATATATTCCAGACTCCTCTGTGGAAATTTTCTCCCAATAAGTTTCCCACCAATGTTTGATGTGGGGAAGAGCCTTAAGGAGTGCGAAGGTGATATTTTCCCTGTCGAAAAAATAATGAATAGAGAAATAACCTTCTAGTAGATTTAACCATTTTTCTAAGGCATTCGCATCTATCTATCCTTCAAATATGGGAATATAAAAATTAACTTGTACCTTGAAAGGAGAGGTACTTCCAAAATGGTTGCTTGATGAAGACGCGCATGTTTTTATCAGTAGGAATTAAAGGATGTGGGAAAAATTCTCCATCATTTCGTCCCTATGTCGCGTGAGAGCTTGCTCAAGCAATAGATTAATAGAATCGTCTGCTCTGTTGTTTTTCTTTTCTTCCTCCGTGGATGGTTTCTTGGATGTGCGAGAGTGATTGTCTTCAAGAGAGACAATCTCGAGACCAAACTTTCTGTACTTAGACCTAGCCAGGGACATGCACTAAAAAACGATCAAGAGCAGCTTGATTTGATACCATTGATCTTTTCGGCACGAAATGAGAGTGGAGATATAATAAAGAAATGTATATAGATATATCAGATATCCAATAATATAACAGAAATTTATCAGAGATGAAACCATAAACATAGAGATATAGTAATACACAATTTTCTATTAATGAGAGAAAAAGTACAAAGATTGTAAAAATACAGAGTTAAAGACTTGCTAGAATGGTGGCAACTTATCTCTGAGAAGAGATGTGTCCTCTACTCGCATTCGCAAGAAGATGATTTTACAATGAGGCTCGAAAGACCTTTTTATCATAAAGAAAATCCAAAACCCTAACCCTGGAAGATGAAAAGCCAACAGTTTTTTGGACCCCGTTTTGGGTAGTTTGGTGTATCAACTTCCTGGGGGCGTAACCTTGGCATACGATCTTCGTTTGGGGTGCACGATATCTCATTGGAAAGGTATCATCAAGGAGATTCATTTAGGGGGATCAATCATAGATTTCACCTATAATTGAGAAGTTCGATCCCAAAAAAACCTTCATTTAGGCCCTCAAAATGGCCCCGAAAGTTAAAATCTGCTAAAAATAGTAAATTACCAAAATTGCCAGAAATTTATTTTGAGCCAGTTGGAAAAGGTGGGTGGCCACCGATATCCACCTGGATCAATCCTCCTTGCTTAGGAAGCAATGGTATCCATTGTGTTGAGTGCCCGGGTGTTGTCACAGGGGCAGACCCGGGGTTCAACGCTTCAACAACGCACCAACAAAACCCTAACTACCAGCCCTTTTGGCAACACCTACGAAGCAGGCGAAGTCTCACCCAAGGTAGAGGAAGGGGGGTTACAGGATTCGAGTGTCTGTAACCAAGATGGGACATAGATATGTGATTACAACACTTCGCATAATACTTAGGAACAACATTCATTAATATATTAGCTTTAATCACATCGCAGGGCAAACCCTAAGGATAAATCGGCGTAGTAAGAATGACAGAATACACATTGCACTTAGCATCATAAGTCAGATCTATCACATTCAACATAAATAAGGCACTAAGAATTCATAGATATATCTAGCATACATAACAAGAAATACACTAAGCATATCCACAACATAAACATTATAGTACAAAGCAACCCATCAACACAAGATTTACGTGGTTCACCCCAGTGTGGGGCTACGCCCACCAACTGCTTCTTCTTATGTATTAGTATTCAGTCCCTTACATTCATATGCTCTTATGCACTAAGACACATAGCCAAGCTTCGCACTGGACAGGTGATCTGCGCAATAAGCACCAAATCCACCTTCCCAAAATCATGTCAAGGCACAGAGCCAACTCACACAAAAACTTACATACACAGTCTGTTGCACGAAGCAACTCGGAACCACTTGCACTTAGCTACATACACATCACTTGTCTCTGTCACTTAGCCCCCATCACTACATTGCATTCTTACATATTTATACTTTTACATCCCTTACAAAAAGGCCTAATCATGGGTAAACCCATGGGCTGACATCCCCTAAACCCTAGTACAAAAACCCTAATGAACACCTTCTTGGGTCCATAAAATAAGTGATATCTCACTATCTCAGCTCTGCCTGGGTGCTCCATCTTCGACCAGCCTGTCGAAGTCCAAAATTGGTCAAACCCGACCAATGTTTCCTCAAAACTTGGTCGAGGTCCAACAAGCCCCCAACACTCACCTGTGACTCATCCCGAGTCACTCGGATCTAGGAAACGCTGCTTGGAAGGCCTCGAGTTGCCTCGACCTGCTGCTTCGCCCAAGCCTCCTCCTCAGGGAGCTCCTCGAGTAATTTCTTTGTAACCAACGGAACCATTTGTTGGCACAGGGGCAGACCCAGGGTTCAACGCTTCAACAACACACCAACAAAACCCTAACTACTAGCCCTTTCGGAAACACCTGTGAAGTAGGTGAAGTCTCACCCGAGGTAAAGGCAGGGGAGGTTACAAGACTCAGGTGTCTTTAACCAATCTGGGACACAAATCTATGATTACAACACTTTGTAGAGTACTTAGGAACAACATTCATTAATATATTAGCTTCATTCACATAGCATAACAAGCCCTAAGGATAAATCAACGTAGTAAGAATGAAAAAATACACATTTCACTTAGCATCATAAGTCATATCTAGCACATTCAACATAAATAAGGAACTAATAATTCATAGATCTATCTATCATACATAACAATAAATACACTAATAAGATCCACAACATAAACATTATAGCACAAAGCAACCCATCAACACAAGATTTATGTGGTTCACCCCAGTGTGGGGATACGTCCACCAACTGTTTCTTCTTCTGTATTAGTCTGCAATCCCTTACATTCATCTGCTCATGTGCACTAAGCCACAGAGCCAAGCTTTGCACTGGACAGGTGATCTGCAAGCTAAGCATCAGATCCACCTTCCCAAAATCATGTCAAGGCACAGAGCTTACTCACACAAAGCATTACATACACAATCTATTGCACGAAGCAACTCAGAACCACTTGCACTTAGCTACATACACATCACGTGTATCTTGCACTTAGCCCCCCTCACTACATTACATTCTTACATATGTATACTTTTACATCCCTTGCAAAAAGGCCTAATCATGGGTAAACCCATGGGCTAACATCCCCTAAACCCTAATACAAAAACCCTAATGAACCCCTTGTTGGGTCCACAAAATAAGTGAGATCCCGCGATCTCAGCTCTACCTGGGYACTCCATCTTYGACCAGCCTGTCGAAGTCYAAAAGTGGTCAAAACCGACCAATGTTTCCTCAAAAATTGGTCGAGGGCCAACACCGAGGGAGAGGGGAAAGCGTTTGTTGAATATGCATCTTGATGAGCTACTTGCCTTGTTGGAAACGTTGCATTGCTTAGCTTGTTGAAGGTTGTCACGAACCTGTGGTTGGATGATCCAGATTATTTTCGGCACAAAATGAGAGCGGAGATATAATAAATAAATTTCTAGAGATATATCATATATCCAATAATATAACAGAAATGTATCAAAGATGCAACCATAAACACAGAGATACAGTAATGCACAATTTTCTATTAATGAGCGAAAATGTACAAAGACTGTAAATATAAAGAGTGAAAGACTCACTAGAAAGGTGATAACTTATCTATGAGAATATATGTGTCTGCTACTCGCATTCGCAAGAAGATAATTTTACAATGAGGCTCCAAAGGCCTTTTTATCATAAATAAAATCCAAAACCCTAACCCCGGAAGGTGAAAAGCCAACAGTTTTGTGGACCCCTTTTGGGTAGTTTAGTGTATCAACTTCCTGAGGGCATAACTTTGGCATACGATCTTCGTTTGGGGCGCACGATAGCTTGTTGGAAAGGTATCATCGAGGAGATTCATTTTGGGGGCTCAATGATTCCTTTGGCTATCATTGAGAAGATTGATACTGAAAAACCTTCATTTAGACCCTCAAAATGGCCCCGAAAGATAAAACTGCTAAAAATAGTATATTGCCAAAATTGCCAGAAAACTATTTTGAGAGAGTTGGAAAAGGTGGGTGGCCACAAATATCCACTTGGATAAATCCTCCCTCCTTAGGAAGAATTTTTTTCCATTGCATTGAGCACCTGGGGGAGAGGGAAAAGGGTTTGTCGAATCTGTATCTTGATGAGGTGCTTGTCTTGTTGGAGAAGTTGCGCTACTTAGCTTGTTGAAGGTTGTCACAAACATGTGGCTAGAAGGGTTGGACCTTTTTAACTAGTCTGGCTACATGATATTCCTGTGTGCAGAAGGAATATTTACACTTTGTTGCAATCTTGTCGACCTGCTTCTGTTGGATAGAAGGTGCTTGGACTGAGGCTGTAGTGGTTGCAGTATCCTTCTGTTCACCTTTTGAACAGATTGTGAAGAAGCTAAATTTTGTAGTAGGAGATACTCCCTTGTGGAACTGTTTAGGTGGAACAGTGGTCGAAACTACCTCTGGTATTCTGTAGAGATGACCCCCCAGAGAAATAATGACACTGCGGGGTCAAGACTCATAAACAGCATGGGGCTTCCACATATATGGTTGGCCCAAGAAACATCACAGACATCCAGTGGGGAAACATCACATAATACCTCATCCTTGAAGGGATGGATGACGTATGACAATCGACACTGTTGGCTGACATGAAGATCTCGTCCCTGGCAAAGCCACCCGATATTGTATGGTTGCGGGTGTGGTGTTGTCGACAATCCCAACTGTTTGACGACCTCTACTGAGATGAGATTCTTCTGGCTTCCGCTATCAACATAAAATGTAGCAGGGTCCCCTTCACCCACATCTATGAATTAAAAAGGTGCTCCCCCTCTTTAGGATCTATTGGTTCTTTTGGTTGAATTTGTATGGTCACGACAATAACAATGGGGTCTGCGTCGATGATCTGTCTTTTACCAGTATTTACAGAATTAGGGTTCAACTCCTTATCTTTGATATCGACCACCAATGACTGTTTTGAGTGACATTCCTCAGTGTTGTGCCAGGGTCTTTAATGGAAATCACACCATTTTCCAGTTTCCTTCTTTGAATTTCCGTGACCCTTCTTTTCCTATGGCTTGGGATGGTTTTCAAGATACTGTTTGTTAGGGATGCCTTTATCATACTTTGGTTGTTGCAAATTTGCAGACCCAAACTCGTGTTTGTTCTGGTGCTTAAATTTCTGCTCGATTTTAAAAACATATCAATAAGCAGCACCGAGTGATGAGATGTCCAGAAAATCCATTTCAATTTGGATGTATCTGTGTAGAGCCCCACAGTATTTTAGAACCAAATGTCGTTCGAAGTCATTGATACCCAGCTTGGTGCGCAAGGTATGGAAGGTATTGGTAAACTCTGGAACTTCTTCGACCCTCTCTTGTCGTAGTGTGGTCCATCTCATGTACTAGTCCTTATAGTTTCCAACATGGTAATATTGTTCCTTTACTGCATCCATAAAAAAATCCCAAGTGGGCTTGGCCCCATATATTCCAGACTCCTCTGTGCAACTTTTCTCCCAATAAGTTTCCCGCCAATGTTTGACATGGGGGAGATCTTTAAGGAGTGCGAAGGTGAAATTTTACCTGTCGAAAAAATTATGAACACAGCAATAACCTTATAACACATTTAACCATTTGTATAGGGCACCCACATCTATCTGAACTTCAAATACGGGAATATCAAAATTAATCTGTACGTTGAAAGGAAGTGCTTCCAAAGTGGTTGTTTGATGAAGATGTGTCTGTTGCTATCGGCAGGCGTTAAAGGATGTGGGAAAAGTTCTCCATTATTTCATCCCTCTGTCGTGTGAGAGATTTCTCAAGAAACATATAGATAGGATCGTCTTCTCCGTCATTTTTCTTTTCTTCCACCGTGGAGGGTTTCTTGGGCGTACGAGAGCGATTGTCTTCAAGAGAGACAAGCTCGATGCCCAACTTGCTATACTCGGACCTCATCGAGGACATGCACTAAAAAAAAATCGATCAAGAGCAGCCTGCTCTGATACTGTTAGCACTAGAAGTCACCTTTGGGTTGCAGCAGAGGTAATCTCAGTACCCATCAGTTTGTATGTCACAATGAATAAATTTAAGGGTGGTCTAATGGATGTAGTCTCAGGATTATATCGCTTCAACTCAGAAAGTTGGCCTGGTATTCATAAGAAGATGAGGTCTCGATCTAACTTCAGTCAATGAGTTGTAGTAAAGGTGAGTAGGGGGAAGAAATTGAGGAGAATGAAGAGGTCTTCTATGAACATCCAATCTTCTAGCAACCTAAGGAGGAAAAACTCAGAAGCCAAGATCCTCTTGTTTCAGATTTTTAAGGAACTGAATGAAATTATCACTGAACTGACATAAAACATACATCACAATTCAATAACAACAACCCAACTGGATCATCCATGCCTGAGTCATTCAATGTTGGAGGAAAAAGACAACATAAGAAACTAATTAAAACTGGTCGTGATGCCACTGTGATCAAACCTACATCACAAAAACATAACTACCCTCAACTGGATCATCCATGCCCAAGTGTTCTAACACAGCTGTTACAAATATATGAAAGGAAACTGACTTACATTAAACAAGAAGTATCAAATACAGATACATAACTAGAAGAACCAGAGCTTCATTAAAACTTTACAATATAGGAGCCTAGCTCAACCATCGACCATAAAAAAATATCAAAAATAACTATTTATAATCATAACTACTCGCTCCCACCAAGGGCATGCTTTGGTTACTACGATCAAGGCTTTGCATCTACATCTTCTTCTGTCAAGCTGCACTTTCATTCTTTTTTCAAATGCAAGATCAGATCAGTATGGGCTTTGCAGGAAATTCTATTAACAGGGGGACTTTGGGTTGACAGTCTGCCTCCATGGCCATCTTTTCCATGCTTTCCATTTATGGGGTGAAATGAGGTTTCAACCACCTCCCCCCATTTTCATTAACTGCTTTCATCGGGATCCAGAATGGGCCTGACACCCATGAATGTTCCAAACGGTGCCCATGACTTCTTCTAGTCAATCCCGACGCCTCGAAACCATTTAGATCTTCTGCTAAGACCAAGACGGGTGCTTTCAGTACTTGGAGCAGCTCCTCTCTATTGCTCCATGTGACCTCGAACCATGACCTAGGGTTCCTATGTGAAATTTTGGGATTTCACTTTTTGGGAGTCTTCACTCCACTTGATTCCAAATGTTTCGCTGCTTCGAATCGTGAAATGGCCCATCTAGATCAACAATCGAATTTTCTTTGAATCTGACGTCCATAATTATCTCCTCAAATAACCTTAGCTACCCACTACTTGATGGGTGCTTACCCTTCTTTATGGCCCCGCTTCCATACAACCCCAGGTTGTGATCATGGGCCTAATTCCCAGGCACTTCGTGATTTTGCGCTTTGCGAACTCGCATCGTGCTTTATGCTAAAACCTCTGAGTCACAAAATCATGATCTCTCGGATCGGGTGACATGCACCCCTTTACATTAGATGACCCATATGAATATCAACATTTAGGGCTTCATATTTCGACATTTCGAGACTCAGAAAATCTATGCATTCCTCGCTTTAGCTTTTCTGAAATGACTTTCTCCATGATCCGATCTTGCGCCACGTTTCCTTCTGAAATAGACAGCCCATATTATTTCATGACTTCACATTTCTCGAGTCCTCATGACTCTGCCCTTTGACTGCTCCATTTTGCGAGTCAGCGAAATTTCGCTCCTATGCCACACGTCCTTCCCAGTACCAACGGTTAGGATTGACCTCACAATTTCGGACCTCTATCTGACGCTAAACTTCATGTAACTCTATGATCCTGACCGCCTAATGGCCATTGATCTGATCAGCTGGATGGATCTTTGCCACTGAAAGTTGATATTGATCGCTCACTTGATTTGATTCCATATCAGACCGCTCTAAGTGTTGCGCTTGTGCTTACGACTGCGGTCTCTGTGAACAATTACTTGGATGATTGACTGAGGGCTCGGGAAAACAAAAGGATCAGTGATAGAGGCAAAGAGAGAAGTGATCGGACTTAGATAAAATAGGTCGATCAAATAGATGAAGGTAAACAAAAGACAAACTACAAGCCGAGAGGAGAATATATGATTGGGTTTGCAAAAGGAAGAGGGACAAGAAAAATTACAGGCTTAGGTAGAAACCACAAACCCCTAAGGCTTTGACAGTTTTATGTGATAATATTTGGCTCCACAGGGGATGGTATGCTCATTGCGATCTGCCAAGAATGCACAGCTTCGGTTCCTTTTCTTTGGGTTATGGATTCTCCTATTAAAAACAAAATAGACATAAAACAAGAACAGTATTTACAATGATGGGACGTCGACTGCGGATTTAAACAAAAAACGTTTTTAGGAAGTACCCATTTATTGGGCCACTGAAAACTTCATCACCCTCCAAATTATGTAACCTGTAAGTATTATTTGGAAATGCTTCAAAATATTTGAATGGACCGATCCAAAGGGCTTCAAAACTACCATGCTTTCTCTTGTCCTGTTTGGGCGCATCCCATTTGAGTAATAGATCTCCCCGCTAGAAATCCTCCTTTCTTACATTCCTGTCGAAAGCCTGCTTGATCCTTCGTTGTCGGTCATGTGCTTTGTCCATTATCTGCTCTCTAGTTTGATGCACTTCTACCAACTGATGTATCCTCATGATCATGTCATCAAGCTCTTCCTGGTAGTCTTGGAAGAACTTTGTCACCGGCAAGGTGAGCTGAGAAGGAAAAACTGCTTCAGTTCCATATACAAGCTGGAAAGGAGAGATGCCCAGGGACCTCTTTGGATCTTTATCAGGCTTTTGTTAGAGGACTCTGCTAATCCATTTCCTTGTGGATAGTAAGGGGTAGAGTGAATCAATGAAATTCTGAACTGCTCACAAAACTTGATCAATGGTTCAGCCTTGAAGGATGCAACATTATCAGTGATGATTTTGTTCGGACAACCAAACCTTTTCATAATATCTTCAAGAAAACCAATGATTACTTTGTGATAAGCACTCCTTATAGAGATAACTTCTATCCATTTGGTGAAGTAGTCTGTTGCGGTTAAGATCCACCTATGTTGACCGCTTGAAGCGGGATGAATTTCCCTGATGAAGTCAAGACCCCACTATTGGAAAGGTCTTGAAGCCACCACACGCTTCAATGGCAGAGACTTGAGCTACTTCTTCACAGAGAATTTCTGACATTTGATACAAGCCCTGACCTTTTCACAGACATCAATGAATAGAGTAGGCCAGAAATATCTAGCCCTGAGAATTTTGTAACCCGTTGTTCTCTAGAAGTGATGTCCCCCATAGAGATTGTCATGAAATTCAAACATAATCCTTTGGGCCTCCTATGGGTTTAAACACCTCAGAAACACACCTAGAGGGTCTTTCTAATACAAGACTTGGTAAATAAGGCAATATCTAATTGCTTTGAGCTTTAAATCTCTTTCCTTTCTTTTTCCCATACCATCAGGGGGCCTTAATTCTTGCATAAAAAATATAATGTCTTTATACTAGGCACATTCTTCTAATGGAGGGTTGTCTTGAGAACTTTTTTCAAAAAACCCAGCTTGTTGATCTTCTGAGCAAGTTTTGATGAAGTTAACCCCCAAATCTTTACAATTAGATTCAGCCAATCGCTTGGCTAAACCTTGGCCTTTAATTAGTTTGGTGGGCTTTATTTCTAGATCAAATTCAAGGATTTTGGCAATCCACTTGTTCCTTCTCCCATCCATGTCAAGTTGAATGAGAATTTCCTTCACAGAGGCTGAAGGAACATATGCAATGATTTTTTAATGTAGAACATAAACCCTGAAAGATTTGAGAGATTTCACCAAAGCATAGGCATGTTTTTCCATGATGCCATATCTAACGTCTGCATTTCTTAGTGATCTGCTGAAAAAAGGAAATAGGTTGCTCCAGCCCTTCAGCATTCTTCTGCAACAAAAGAGCCGCTACTGTATCAAATGAAGAAAATGAAAAAAATGAGGAATACCTTTGAGTAATCAGGACTGGTAAGCAAAGGTGCCTTAGCCAATGCCTTTATAATTTAGTTGAAGGATCCTCTTGACTCAGCAATCCATTTTACTTCATTCCCCTTTCTGAGCATGGTTGTGATATGCTTCACAAACTCAACAAAATTTGAAACAAACCTTCTCAGAAAATTAATTTGGCCCAAGAAAGAATGGACTTCTTTCCTGGATCTGGGAAGCGATAAGGTTTGAATATCTTCCACCCTGCTTGAATCAATTCTGACCCCTTCAGATGATACTATGTGCCCCAACAATTTTCCCTCTTTCATGGAAAATAAAGACTTATTGGGATTGAGGGAGACCAAACCTTATGCATTTCAAGAATACCTTTCTTAGATGACAACAATGTTCTTTATCAGATCTGGAGAAGACTGTGATTTCATCCATGTAGATGACTACAAATTTGTCTCTTTCCCCAATGAAGGCGATGTCCATGGCTCGCTGAAAGGTTGCCCCTACGCTCATCAATCCAAAGGGAATTTTGGCATACATGAATGTTCCCCAAGGAGTGGTGAAGGTTGTATTTTCTCTATCCTCAGGTAGGACAGATATATGATTGTATCCCAAGAAGCCATCAATCATGGACATCCTAGATGCACTAGTCACCCTCTATAATATGTGTTCCATCTTTGGAAAGGGGTAGTTTTCCTTATTTGAGCTCCTGTTCAGGTTTTTGAAATCGACACAAAGTGTGATTTCTCCACTCTTCTTTCTCACTGGGACCAAGTTTTCCACCCACTCAGAATACCTCAAAGGCACAATAATTTGGGTGTCCAACAGCTTCTTTACCTCCCTTTCCATAATAGGCAGCAGCATAAGATTTATTTGTCTTAATTTCTGCCTAAATGGTTTGGCATCCTCCTTCAATGGCATCTTATGCTCAATGATGGATGTGTCGTATGTTCTTAGGTCTTCATAGATCCAGGCAAACACATCAATGAATTCTTTTAATAACTCAGCATACTCATCCCTTTGCTCCCTTGACAAACTGCTTGACAACTTGACAAATTTTGGATCCTTGTTCGTGCCAATATTGCACTCATCTACATTAGCATCATCATTTGCCACTTTACCCTTTACCACCAAATCATCCCTATCAAATATTCTCTCCAAAGGGACTAGTCCTTTTGGGATATGATTGCTATGCAACTGCACAATATGATGATCAACAATTTTATTCAAAAATCCATTAGCATGGGGGCTATTTGTAGAATCRTGGTCCTGATCAATATGCAATGTTGAAAATTCCTCAACAGTCTCTAGGAACCTTTTTATCTCAAGATCATCCTCAAACACCTTCCAATGCTTGACATTTTCAGGTATAGAGGGCCTATATTTTACTTATATATCATACCTGAGCTTGGGTGGTAGAGGAACTCTAAAATTTCTCACTGAAACGACAAAAGAATCAGCCACTGTGTTTTCCTTTCTCGGGAAGAATGAAATGTTGAAAGCCAAGAAAAAACCATCAATCAGGTCGCACACTTCATTTCTATAAGTTTTGATCCTGGGATGCTTAGCCTGATAAATATTTCTAATCTAATTAACAATCAATTATGCATCTCCAAACATAGATATTTCCTTGATCCCCATGTCTTTTGCAGCCCTTAAGCCCAAAACAAGAGCTTCGTACTCAACCACATTATTGGTATCTTCAAATTCTAGTTTGTAGGATAGAGATACCATCTTTTGAGAAGGTGAAACAAAGACCACTCCATCACTAGCAGTATCCTTAGAAGAGGATCCATCAAAGAACATTTTCCAAACAGAGGTGGTGGGGAAGGAAACTTCATGAAAAATCA
>JASDQU010299328.1:0-12319 GCA_032191745.1 Picea mariana
ACAAGAGAAGAATGAACCAACCTTTTTCCGGACGGCTAAAGTAGATCCTCCGTTGAGCTTCTTATCCCCTTGCTGCTGCTGCTCCTTCCAAAAGATTTCCTGCAATCAAGACAAGACTATGCATGCATGCTACTGATCTATTCTAGGGTTAGAGATAAAACACAAATCAAATAACATAGATGAGACTCATGTATGCGGGACGAGAAAAGTATCTTTTTTTATTAGCTTCAATATGAACCAACTTACAATGATTTCTGAGGCCGGTCACCATTCCATGATCCTGATCCTGGGATCTTCCTCTTCTTCTTTGTCCTCCAACTGCTGCTTCTTGAGTTTCTCCTAAAGCTTGAGGCAAGGATAAAGGGTTGGGACAAAGCTGGCTTGTCAATTTGACAGAGTTTCTTTGCAATAATTTTTCCTCCTTTGAATAGTACCCCTACCCCTCCTTTTATAGGCTAGAAGGAGCTAGGGTTCTTGGCGAACTCTCGGCCATGCATGGCTCGGATTTCCAGTTAACTAACAAAAAGCCTCGTGTCCCGGCGGAAACTTTCTTGATTTTTTGCTTTGTTAGGTACCCGCGGGCTGTTTTGGGTTAGCCTGCGGATGCCCGCGTGCAGTATAAGGACAACAAGTGGATGCCCACGCCCAGTGAGCAGTTAGGGCGCGNTTCTTCTTTGTCCTCCAACTGCTGCTTCTTGATTTTCTCCTAAAGCTTGAGGCAAGGCTAAAGGGTTGGGACAAAGTTGGCTTGGCAATTTGGCAGAGTTTCTTTGCAATAATTTTTCCTCCTTTGAATAGTACCCCTACCCTTTCTTTTATAGGCTAGAAGGAGCTAGGGTTTTTGGCGAACTCTCGTCCATGCATAGCTCGGAGTTCCAGTTAACTGACAAAAATCCTCGTGTCCCGACGGAAACTTTCCTGATTTTTTGCTTTGTTAGGTACCCGCGGGCTGTTTTGGGTTAGCCTGCGGATGCCCACGTGCAGTATAAGGACAGAAAGCGGATGCCCGCGCCCAGTGAGCAGTTAGGGCGCGGGTTGCTTGTTTTAAGTGGTTTTTTGAGGAGTTACTCAGCATGAATTTGGTTAGGAAGAGGCATGAGTAGGCCTGATGCCAGGTAAGCAGGGATAGTGCAATTTAGGGTTATAACACAATGACACCTCTCAACTAGATGTCCACCATCACCAACACATGCCTCTACCATGCATGTACCAAAGTCACCAACATACCATGACATATATTTCCCTATACCATACCATGTACCAAACATGTACCATGCATCAACCATGCACCAAACCTTAACAATCTGTCTATTGTTGGAGAAATTTCTATGTTCGGCACATTATTTTAGTGGGAGTTAATTGACTAGTTCCATTTTAGACTTTCTATTTTAGATCATCAGTATGATGCTATGATGTATGCATGAATTATGATATTATGCATTTCCTTTCCTATATATGCATGTATTCCACTCATTTATTGTATCATATTGATCATCATATATGTACCAATCATTCATTCATTGGTCATCTCATTGGAGTAGTGTGAATATATTTTCTCATTCTTCCATATTGAATCTCTCTTCCTTTATTGATAATATTTGTTTGTACTTTCTTTATCTAGATCAATTGTGTAGGTTTCGATGAAACATTGACATGGTATCAGAGATACTCTACTTGGAGCAAGCCATACAAGCTAGAGAATAAGGAAATCAGATTTTCGGAGAGAAAATTCATGTAATAGACACAATCACACCTGCTCCCTATTGAAAGGAGTGACCGTTGAAACCTAGACATTGGAAAAGGGAAACCATGGTTTCTAACAATAAAATGGAAATGGGAGAACATAGCACAACAAAAAGAGACTAGAATACACTGGTTTCTCTGTCTCTTAAGGAAAGGTGTGACCGCCTCTAGAAAGACATTTTTTTTGTAATTATATCTCCCAAAACATTAGCTTTTTGAGGAAACAGGGTGACTAATAAGTAAATCGACCCATATTGAAAGTTGTTTTTCAACCATTTGGTGAAATTACCTACCATTTTCTCAGAAAGGAATTTGTAATATTGCCTCCTGAAATTGATACAAATTTTCTACTTAAAGTGTCCTTTCTACAGTGATTTCTCAGTTTTTCACTTGCAAATTGAGGGTAAATTTTAAGGGTTCTTATTAATAGTGGGAGGGATGGATATGGAACCTATTGTATAGTCAAACTTGGTGGTAATCCTCACACCATACAATTATTTTGATTGGAATCCCAAGGTTGAATACTAAATCAAAAGGAAATGGTTGTACAATTTGACGATGGGGATAGAAACATAACCTACATTAGAAACAAAGAAGATGAGATGGGAAAACCGAAAGGATGAGGCCATAGGAATTATTCTTGAATTAATTTCATATGATTTATGGTCTCATGTTGCCACATGAAAGACTCTAAACATGATCTGGAACACCTTGGAAAGTATGTTTGGAAAGTAGGATGAGATGAGAGGTCATATGCTTGAGGTAGAGTTGAATACTTTGGATCCTAAAAGTTTTGATAATATAAAAAATTTCTTTACTAACTTTAAAAATTTGATATTGAGCTTAGAATCTTGTGGTATTGATAATTCTAAGAAAGTGTACCAACTTATTCTAATAATATTGGCCAAGATAGGACCATAATATGTTGTCTATGTTTCCACATTCCATTCTGGAAGGTATTTCATTGGAACAAATTGGAAGATGCCTACCATGGATCAATTCATTGATTCTCTCACACATGAGTAGGGAAAAATCATTCATATGATCATAATCAAGTATCCCAAAGCACATGCACTCACCATGCATGATGTAAAATGATCATCCAAAGAGAACAAAAAGGAGAAACAAAATGACAAGGAGGGATATTCCAAACCATTCAACAACTTCTCAGGCTTCAAAGACTCCTTAGATTCCAAGAATAAGAAGAAGGGAAAGTAGTGAAATTACTTCAATAAACCAAATCGTGAATAATCCATATGCATGAAGAAACATATCATTCTTATGTCACAGTTACTTCAACAAAACAACCTAGGAAATTTTATTCCAGAAGGAGTCAAGAAGCAGAAGGAATAATATCTTGCTCCTAAGAAAGGTAATCATCATTCTCGTTTTGACATTAATTACTCATCTGATTCATGGAATATAGATTTTGGTGCATCACATCATATTGTGGCAAAAAATGATTTTTTTACTTCCTTGCGTCCATGATCAAAACCCCCTATTCTCAGGGGGGATGCTACTCCAGTGGAAGTAGAAGGAGAGGGAATGTTTTACATGTTCCAAATATTTCTATGAATCTTCTCTCAGTTTATCAGATCGCTCATAAAGGTAAAAAGGTTGAATTTATATCAAATTCAGTTTCAATAATTGACATGCATGAAAATTCCATCATTGCAATTGGTGAGGTGGATCACAAGTCAAGGTTGTATAAATTCACTAAGTTTTATAAAGATGAATCCTCTTTTGTACTTAGACATAAGCAGAGTACTTTGCATGCACCGCCAATGCAACATGCATATACTCTTGTGCTTCCATCAATTTCATACATCAGAGATGATTCCATACAATCAAATTATGTACATGGAAATAAGAAGGTAGTACAACCAGATAAGAATCTAGCACCAAATCTTCAACATATGCCCAAGACGACACAATTCACACTTTAGGAATCATGTTTTCTTGTAGGGAATCCATTGGATTCGAGGACTCAAATTCATCATGAAGAGCCTTCTCATGTACCTTCAGCTTCTAAACCAACGATGGTCATGCATTGATATATGGTTCAATATTATGATCCATGGACCTACAGTGATGCTATGGGAAACCAATTGTGGAAAGAATCCATACAAAAGGAGTATGAATCACTCCTAGAGAATTAGACTTGCAGTCTAGTTCCACTTCCACTAGAAAGGAATATTTTCAGGTGCAGATGGGTCCACGAGATCAAGAGGTACAAAGATAGACATGTTGCCAAACGACTTCATCAGATCCATAAATATTTCTACATCTTCATGAAAACTTTTAGTGAGAAAAAGTTTCAGATTTTTTGGGATCATCCTGTAGTGAAGAACATAGTTGCCTAGCAACTTCATTTTCTTCTTTTGATGCATTGTATTTTGAGGGGGGATTTTGTTCCAAATTGGTTTCCCCTCTTTCCTCATTTTAATTCAATTTTCATTAGTTGCATTGTACATAAGTACCTAATAAGGCCTAGTATTCGGGACTCATTTTTATTCCATAGTGATGTTCAGGGGGGTGTTGGAGAAATTTATGTTTTTGTCACACTAGTTCAGTGGGAGTTAACTGACTAGTTCTATTTTAGACTTTCTATTTCATATCATACCTATTATGCTATTATGCATGCATGCATTATGCTATTATTCATGTTATTTCCTATATATGAGTGTATTCCACTCATTCATTGTATCATATTGATCGTCATATATGTATCAATCATTCCTTCATTGGTTAACACATTGGAGTAATGTGAACATATTTTCTCATTCTTTCATATTGAATCTCTCTTCCTTTCTTGATAAGAGTTTTTTTTACTTTCTTTAGCTAGATATCTTGTGTAGGTTTCAATGAAACATTGATAACTATATCAATGGTAGACCTCTAACATGAAAACCAACTGTAAAAAAATATCATCCACATCTATTGGGCTTCCAAACTTCTCCAAGGGTTGACATCAATATATAAGATCACTCTCCAAGGGTTGACACCAATGAAAACCAACTGTCCAAACCAAATGACCAACAATATCCCACTTAGTCATTGATGGAAACACTTAGACATGGAAACACCATGCTCATGTTGCCCCTATGAGCATTTCTCCTCATTTATGTTTCTATATCTCCCCCTTTGAAATCAATGGAAAAGGGTTTCTTCCTTAGGGCTGCTCCCTCTATCTTCATGCCTCTATTCTTTCTCTCCACATGAATTCTCTACAAGATGTCATGTATATCAAATGTAGGTTTTCATGTACCTTCTTCCTTTTGGAGCTTTTTTCATTTGTTCTTCCTCTTTTAAATCACTGACATACATAAAATCATTCAAAGTTTGAGCATTCAAATAATAAAAACATCCAACTATCTTTGAGTTAATCTCGAAACCAATCTATAATGAACTCATTCACTCATCCACTAACATGTATCTATCCAATCCAACCAAGTTTCTTATGAATCCATCCTTGTCCATGTGACCCATATTGTTCAAGACTCTGCTACACAAATTTCCATAATGATGACCCATCTATCACTTCACTATTTTGAAGACTTCATCCTATCTAAAGGATGGAATTTTGAACTGTAAAAACTATTGCATAGAATCCCCCTGCTCAATATTCATGTTACCTTGGAGTATCCAAGCCATTTGGCTAAGAAAAATATCCTCTTTGATGTGGAGTAACCTTCCTCTTCACTGTTTTCGTTTTCACCCTCTTCTTGAAATATGACATCTTTCTCTTTTCCTCTCAATTCATCATGATTTTGCGTTGCTGCAATTCTTGTGGGTATGATCTATGGGACCTTGCTTTCATTCACTTGTTCTTCTTGTTTTCCATTTCTTCTCAAAACCTTTATGTATTTGACATATTCTTTTTTTCTTGTTGATTTATCATGATAGTGTACCACTGCAAATCTTGAGAGTATGACTTTTGGGTGTCCTTCATACATTTGTTCCTCTTTTACTTGTTCTTGTTTTCTTTTCCAAATATTCTTATATCGAATATCGGTGTTCTATTTCATAGAGGTATCCATCATGCTTCTACAATCACAAGCTATATGTCAATAGTAGTGGCATTTGTAGCATTCTACTATATTTCTCAATGAACCAAAACTGTTTTGGTTCTGTAACACTCTGGTTCTAACCCTTATGAACTATAATGCGTTATGTAATTGTGACTTAGGTTGGTGAGCCAATAAAGTTGAAAAGGGGCCAGAGTGCCTAGGAAATGTAATACATCTATATATTTTAATAAAATACATCGTTGGCTACAAGACAAACAAAGACAAAAGAGATAGGGGGATATGATTCCACGAGAGAGGGGGGCTTGAGGGGATAAGTATTTATTTTATGTTTTATTTAGCCATAATTGATTTTATGGAGAAAACAAGTTACATCAGCTTCTTTTGGGAGGCCATGGGGTTCTTGATTTCCATGTAATTATATAAACCCATATTTGGTATGTTTGGGGGTTCACTCGCTCACTCACTCATGGTTCATCATTCTTTTAACTCCTTCATTTTTTGGGTTCCTCACTCTTGATGAATTAATGTGATATTATGGAGAGCATGGAAATGAATGGCTGGAGGAGGAGATACATTGCTAGATGGATGTAAATAATTACTGATCATTCTAGTAGGGAATGGATTCTATGAGCATGAGATTGACGACAGTTCATAAAGAATTGTCCACAACTAAGAATCCTTGTAGTTTCTAGCAGGGATATTTCCTGACCAGTAGCATTGGAGACCTAGAGAGAAATGGAATAGCCTAAGGGGCTACATGGCAGAGAAAGGTGTTGATTTCTTGGGTTGTGCAGGTTGAGTAGGAAAAAGAGCTGGAAATTCAGATTTGTTGTGTGGTTGGGAAACTTGAGAGCTAGTTATCCAACTGTTGTGTGTTTCATATTTTTCCTAGGAACCTTTCTTGTGGATTCATATCCATGGTTCGGGGGTGACCTATTGTTGAGAGTAAATGAAAAATAGTGTCTATGGTTAGGAGGAATGTCCTTGGTCTGCATCCAATTGGTGAATGTTTTCTTGAAAATATAAGTGCTCTCTCTATTTTTTGTATAATGTATATTCTGTTGTGTGTTTAATTATCTCTAAGATATGTATTTATAATGTTCATGTTTGCTAGTTATTTGTTGTGAATGGAAGGTTGTTTATTTCCTTCATGCTTTATTTCAGATTAAATGTTATTAGAATTCAAGATTATCTTAGAAGTGAGTTTTTGGAGTAGTGCGGATAGACTGTGGGTGGATGGTTACATTATATATTAGTGTGGATAGCCTAAGGGTGGTTGGGTACGTTACAGATTGGTATTAGAGATTTTGGTTGAAGCATCAGACTAGTATGGGATGAAAGGAGTTTGAATTTGAGAAATTTGTTGTCACTGATTTCAAACTATATGAATTTGGGGAAAGACGAAAATATTAGAGATAAATATCCCCAAATTCATGGGAAAATTTGAGTTGAAATAAATTAGGATTGTCTAATAAGTTTAATTGGTTCGATATGTAGAGTTAGAGAGATGAGTTAGACTTGGAAGGTCAAAATTTCCTACTTTTTTAATGGTCATTGTAGCGTGAGGTGCAAAGGAATCCAATATAAACCTAAAACTCAGAAGAGGTAGTGTATTAGGTTGCACGGGTTCAAATCATGTAGTGTTAAGACCTTTAGAAAGGTCGAAGGAAAGATTAGGAGAGCTAGCATTGCAGGAATCATGCAGAAGCCAGAGTGTCATGCAAACAAATATCCTTATAAAGGATCATGGAACTGTGACCATTACCTTTTGTATTTTAGGAGTGATGAGAATTGTTGAATCAAGAAAGCTCTAGATCATTATATCAGAGTCGAGTAAACAAGAACTGTTATATTGAACTTGCTAATTGGAAGCCGTTGATCGAAGCTAGTAGGAGATAGAAAAATCTAGAACTTCATCACTTTGGTGATTATGGGAGGTGCTGAGCGGTCCAATGTCCCTTTAAATCAACATAAGGAACCAAAATAACATAATAGGCCCAATTAGACTCATAAGTGTTTGATGAGTGGTAAGGTTCTCCAGATTCATGATCTGGTGGGATTTATTGATGGAATTTAATTAGTGATTGACATATATGTATTTTCTATTAAGACTTTTCTTCAGGCCAGACAATTCTCTTTTTAGTTATTTTCTAACATTTATAACAAAATAAAGATAAAACTATAAAATAGATGACAGAGAGAAGCTAGCTATGTGTTTGGGGGGACGACTGGGTTTTAGGATAACCTTTATACCCTAGCATGCAGACAAAGAATATCTAAACAACTTCAAACTATAATTAATACCATTTTTTATTAGTGGAACGTCAAAATTATATGAGATAACAGTCACAGAAAAGAAACATACATGTGAAAAGAATCTAGTGCAAGAAAAGTAATTTCCATTGCTCTGTTATCGATCACAGGTTAAAACAATCGATTTCTAGTCATCAATTAGAATAAAATAATTGCTACAGAATTATAAGATAACTTTAAATATAGGTACAATAACTCTTACTCAACAAAGAAACAAATGTTGAATCCAAAGACATAGATAATCCTCCTTGTTATAAACACATTCACGTCTTAAATGATAGAAGCATCTTTTGTTCTAAAAAAAACTTCTTAATTAAAATTAACTTGCACAGAAATAGTTCTATTACAAAAATTTCAGAAAGTGTCTTTCCCTCCAAAACCATCGACCTCTTGTCCCAGGTCGATGCCCTTATTTATAAAAAAAAATAACCAAACTAAAAATGGCTACTAAAGTTGTGTTAAATTAATAAAGCACCATGTGACAGATTTATCTATTTGTTCTATTTTGCTCATCTAGTGGTTTCACTGAAGTGAATTTTTCTTCTCGTACTCTAACCACTTGATGAATAGATCTTCACATGTATATGCACATGGAATCCTGTATTGATGCATCGAAGCGGAGAGGACCTCTTTTATCTATATTGATCGTTCCTTGTACTTGATTACCTTGACACTTAAGCATTCTAGGAATGCTAGATATTTAATTGGGTGTTCCATGAACTTCTTCACTTGATCTGGGGTCATGATTGAAATCTACAAAATATCTGCTTCCCATGGCAGGTGTTTCTCTTTATGTTGTTTGACTATGTCATGAAAATCGACAAAATTCTCCAGTGGACCAAACTCTGGTAGGTTAATGTTTTTCATCTCCTGATTGATTTTCTCCCAACTTTTATCACACTCTCCCCATATTTCGCATATCTTCCACTAAGGTTCCTAGACCATACTTACCCATTATTCATCTGCCTTCCTGATTTGAGAGATGCTACTATCCATCAACACTCAGATTCCATGCTCTTCTATGTCATGAACGTTTTATACTTCCCTGATGTAGTCAATCCACTCCAAGGCCTGATGTGCCTTTTCATGCCATCTCAGCACGTCTTTACAGGTTTTCATCCCCATGATGGTATCATTTTGAAAATAGGCTATGCAAGTAGTGAACATATGTATTTTGTTTGTGAACTACGCATATGTTTCTCATAACTCACTCTTCAGGAGTACTACTGATTGTGTTTAATTTTGGTAATACTTCACTTGATGGCACAGATGGTCCAGCTCTTTCTTCATGGTGCATAATACCTTTTCATCCGTTTTTCCTATGTCTAGTGTGGCATCAGTTATGGCCATACCTGCTCCAATTATCTCAATCATCTTAGCATTTTCTGTGTCGAGCAACATCTCTTATGTGGTGATGAGAAGTGTGCTCTCAAGCGTGAGCCTCCTTTTCAAGGTTGTTCTTCTCATCGCAAATTTCCTTTTTCTATCATAAGAGATCGCCTATATGTCAGCGATATCATCTACTGGTTCATGAATATGTCGATCTCCCCAGGTCAAAGTGTTTCCTAGGCTTCTTGCCATATAGAGATGTTTTATGACCAGTTCTTGTGATTCCTTGATAGGGGAGGTTTCTATATGATTTGGTTACTTAGCCTTTTTTTGGTTCTCATCAGTTGGTGGAGTATTTTTCCTAGCTAGGGAGATACGTGAAGAATTGATATTAGACGGTAATTTAGTCGTTGAGGTGTCAATTTCTGGTTTCTCCACTTCTTCTTCTTGTTCACCAGTACCTAAGCCATCCTTGAAGCTATCATTCTGAGGTTGTGTTCCCAATTGATTAAGGAAATCAATGTCTAGATTTCCCCTAGCTTCATGGTCTCCTTCGTAGGGTTTCGAGATCAAAACATAGGAAGTTGGAGAAAATGTTTCCCTCGGTTCTTCCTCTTCTTTGATTAGTACTGGGGTTATGCACGAAACCTCTGAACTTTACTCATTGTCATATATGGTAATTAATTCTATGAGGGAAGTAGGAACACTTGTCCCACTTGATGCTCTTGCTATCCTCCACTGAGCTATATTAATCACCGACAATCTGACCTATGGTGACATGGAGTTGGGGTTTTGTTGGTCGGTGGTCTCCTCTGGTGGAATTGTCTCTGAGCCATTTAGCTCTTCTCCGTGATTTCTTGTGTCATCTAGGGTAATCATCAAGGGTTATATCAAAGGATTAGATGGGGGACATTCTTATAACCTTTGTATAACTCTCTGGGCTTCTTCCAGCAACAACATTCCCCTCTTTCGTGCCTCTGCTGCTTCTACTGCTTTGTTTTCTTATCTTACCTTGAGGGCTTCTTGAGTTGTCTATTATATCGTTTTAACATGCTCATCCATAGTCATCTCTTTGAACTTGGTCATATTCATGTTGGCCCTCCTATGGAGCACTTCCTCCTAGTTCTAAGTGCACTCTCTGAAAATCTCATCTTCGAAGCTATCATGAGAATATGACGAACACGATGACGCATGCAATGTGTGTTGAAGTACCAGGAATTTTGGATCGTGCTTGTGAAATCAGTCTATGGGGAATCGATAATCAAGCTAGCTCAAGCCCTCTTGTTTTTCATGTGTAGTGTCTTTTACCATGTAAAACCCTATATGAAAGCCATAGGGTATACAAACTCTCTTCTTGTCCTTCACCAAAGTGGCATTGTAGCCTTGCAGAATGGTTTCATAACAAATTTCTCCCACATTGAGCTAGTCCAAGACATGAATGGGGAGTAACTGTGGCACACCATTATCCCTGAACACTTAGATATAAGTGTTAGTTTCTTCAAAATAGCAGTGGCCTACTTTTGAAACCATATTTTTGGCTATCGTTGTAATCCTTAGGCATTATTTTCTGAATATAATGAAATGTACTTAGGCTAGGAACTCATCGCATACCACGACATAAAATATTTTCTACCTTTTCTCCCATAGAATGATGAAATAAACATGCATGGGTAACTCAACAACATGCCAGCTCAACTTTATTACTGCAAAAATTTTCCTTGTGTAGATCACGTCCAATAGGCACGATGCCATATGAAAAGCTGGCGTTTCTCCATCCTTTGGTTTCTGGGCCTGCAAGATGTTACTAATTAACTATTTGGAAATTATGGCTCCCTAGTTGAAGCTGCTCCCAGATATTTCCATAGTATATGCCAGGGGCATCCATGCTTCCTAAAACTTGGAGCAATATTTTTCCCCATATAATTGGCAGATCAAAGCCATTAGATAAATATATGGCTCTATGAGGTTTATCATGTCGTACCAGTTGTTGTTCACCATGAGGCCATTAATATACTAGTGTGATGTAACTCATAAAATTTGACCACAAACTCTATATTTAGTCTTTCCTCTAGGTCTCTGAGCTTGCAGTATTTTTGGACCTCTATTTGAAGAAAAACACCAACAAATTCACCATTTTCATTATTGACTATACATTTCATCACATCTGTGTGGTCAATTATCCATCCTAGGGTATTGATGCAGGGAAAAACTGGGGTTTGGTAGGCCACCATATGTAGGCATGATCAACGAATGTTTCTTTTATAAGGAAAATCTCTCTATGGCATGGGGTAAACCAAAACAGACAGAAATGACTGCATAAATCAACTCTAATCCCAGGTATGCTATGTAAAAAAATATTCTAACAAGATAAGGGAAGGATCCTACCTCATCCAGACGTTCGATGAATTCCATCGTTGAGCACTCGACTCAAAGAAATACACCTACAACTTGTCCTCAACAACCAAGAAATGCAAGGATATGGTGATAATATATAAAGTTAGCACATTCAATAACATAGTCCATCAATATTCATAACAAATATTCCCATGGAATAAGAATTCAAATATTTGCAAGACATTAATTGGACGAGAAAAGAGTATTTCTATTAAAATGTAGTTAGCAGAAGTGAATGAATTAAAAACTTTCGTGTCGACACAGTTCAAAACTGAGAAACTAAGTCCCTTCGAACCAGGTTGTTAAGAACCAAAGACTAAATACAAAAGCACGACAATAGATATACAAGAACAATATGCAAAATCTCCTTTATTACCATCAAACGCTTAAGGTAGGGCAACACCATACAATGGATCCTATTATGGAAGGGATGCTCTCCTGTTCACTTGCCTCTTCGAGGGGGCATCCTCCTATTGAGCTACCGATCCAAATACAATATTTCTCTTCAT
>JASDQU010299330.1:0-13964 GCA_032191745.1 Picea mariana
TACTAAATATGTCTATTAAGAGAAACATCTAGAGGAAGATCCTTCTAGAAGCGGAAGCTTCTATTAGGTCTTCTTACATCCACCTTATTCTATTTTATTGAAAGGCCTTATTAATATTGACCTTTATTACATCCGAATACATTGATCTACCTATGTGCGGGTTAGGACCTTAACAACTATTGATGTTGATCGAGTGTTGACCATGAGGCTCCATATGCTAAAACGATGGAAGAAAAGGTAATTGTCCATCTCGATATTTGTGGTAAACAACTCCAAGTGGAATTTCTTCTGAAGATTGAGGGAAAGTACCTGAACCACCAATTCCTGTAATTACTCAAAAATACCATTAATTCCTATAATTACTAAATTATTTTCAGGTAGTAAATTCCAAAATTAGCTTTAATTATCATTTACAAGGAAAACTTAAGAGTTTATTTCCAAAAGACATATTATACCTTGTTTGTGCACATTATACCATGAGAATGGATGGACATAAGAAACAATGAAGGTTTGTAAGGAAAAAATGGAGGTGAAAGGGCCTCATGAAAAGATCAAAATTGACACCCAACACATATAATACACAGATGTCTTCTCAACCTTGGTATAATCCCAACCCATCTCCTTGGACAGTTCCAAATCCACGGCAATACAAAGGGAAACCTATTCTTCCTCCCTACTAATCATTCCCTAGCATGCCACAAAACCAAAACCCCCAGTGGAATCAATCTCCAGAAGAATGGAGGCCTAAAAATTTTCAACAATCGACATTAATGCTTCCTCCTAAATCCAATAATACTATTCAAAATAGTGCTCCTCCTAAACAACCACAAATATTTTACCCTGAAAACTCAAACCGTGAAAACCAACAACCTATTTAGATCCACACCTCTGATCTTCTATTCATCATATCTTCATTGTTTAGATGGGATGTGATTGGTCATGATGGGGATCCTATTTACGACATTGAGGGTCATTTCCAATTGCTACCTTCACAACTATCATATGTGATTACTACTGATTCTAATATTTGGCAATAAGGAAATGACATGATTACATATGTATTACAAACACCCAATGATGACATAGTGTAGTATTCTCATAATAATTTTTGGTCATACCTTGAGGATTTTGATGAGTGTTCCTTTAAGCACTTGGATTTATTCTATGAAGAAAAATTTCAACCACGGTTGTGCTCCAATTTTGATAAAAGTGAGGACGTAGTTTTCCCGGTACATGAACCTCATGATAAAAATTTTCAGCCTTCCTTTGTTCCTTCATCTTATCGTGCTACAAAGAATGAAGTTGGGAAACATGCTCTTTGTCCCAAGTTCTTTCCAGGGCAAAGTTACTTCTTGGAATTCAGGGGAAGATTGAATTCTTTAAGAAGAAGTCTTATATCTCAATGTTTCAACTTTCCCCTAAGAAGTTATCATTCATCCTCTACTTTCTTGTTCATCCCTTCTCAGTATTCATGGAGTGATGAGGCCTAGGGTAGTCAACCTTTAGGATCTTTTGGCCAGTCTTTCAAGTCTTTGCCCTTTCACGACCTTTTTCAGATATGGATTGAGTAGTCTTGTGGATGTGTGACCTGGCATAATTTTGTCCCTCCCTCCCATCTTCATGGGTTAGATTTTATGATTTCCTATGATATGACGCATGTTCTCACTCATGTTATTTTTGTGCTTAACTTGTCATTTTTTCTGGTTTATGATGAAGCATGGGGGCATGTGTTATGACATATTGCTAGGATGGTTTCACTAGTTATATGTATATACCTAACATTCAATCAACATGCAAGTGTAGGTAGGTAGGAATTTGCATCCATTGCATATACCATGCATATCATGTTAGTGTAGTTGCATTTTCATTTTACATAATGCTTTTTCACATTTGTATATATTGTATGATTATATGTTAGAATATAGATATTGCAAATTTTCTTTTCAACATTTAATTTTTCATTTTTTATTTTTATCATATATGGATGAAGGGTGATAGTACCGCCCTAGATACTCTTATTCATTTTCTTGTGTGTGTAGGACACGGGTCACAAAATAGATGTTGAGGTTCTCATTATATCTATGGTGAGAACATGTCCCTGAGTAGGAGCCAAATGTTACCCCCAAAACTAGGGGTAACTAAGGATATTACATCTTGAGGTCCATAGGTTGCAGACATGGAGTGTTGAGAGCCAGATGGACAGAGCATAGCCCCTAAGGGCCCCCTTTTTTTTATGATGCATTCTACACATCACCACCACCACCAACATCCACCACACCGTCCTGGTCCCATAGGTCAATGGGTCTTTCTCCATGTGGTAATGAGTCTGGGTATCATGGTAAGTGTCACTGTGATATTTGAAGCATTTGAACATGTTGCAAAAGATATTTCTTGATTACAGAACGTTTTCTTGTAATGTATACTCTTTGCCTTATTTAACCCTAGTGGGTGTCATTTTTCCCTAGTAATTTGGCCACCCTCATGAATAGGCTGCTACTAGGGGGTTCCTTGAAGATTCATCACCCATTCCCGATCATACTTATCACCTTCCATACGTCTTTCCTTTTGTCTCTTTATCTTTTGGGATTTTCAGGTGTAATGACCCAAGAAGGGATTGTACCTCATTTCATGGGAAGAAGGGGATAAAGGCCCAGAGGGGAAAGTGGCTAGCAAAAGATAAAATCCAATCACAAAACCTTCTATATGGTCGCCCAACAGGTCTTGAGAAACAATGAAGTGTTATCTCTTAAAAACATAAGAGTTGCAAAAACATAAATTCACATTTATTGATGTCTCTCTTGTTGCGGTATCTACACAACTGCGTTACAAGCTAGAATATACCCCCATGACACTCTGTGTACCTCTCCATTCAAGTGACTCTGTGGTAATTCCCCCCGATATAATCTATTAACCATAGGGAGTACCGAGTGTTTGGACCTTAATTAATTAATGGAAATAAATGGGCTTGGAAAAATGTTGCATCGTGGATGAAGGGAAGCTCATCCTCTACAAAGGCACCCATAAATGAGATGATACAAACCCTTGTATGTCATGAACCCCATACCTAGAAGGTCACCCCACTCCTCTGCACATGCACACATGTCTTAGATGGGTTTCTTTCGGGAAAAAATCTTGGACATGGGAAATGATTGACCCAATATGATGCCTTGACACCCCTCCCACACCTAAATTTGACAAATTGTATAACGTCTTTGAGAATTTGTTAAGTTTGAAAAGGGGTGTTTGATGCACATGCTCAGGTGGTTTGATTATTAGATTTTGATTACTTGTCATGATACTTGTGACTCATGGACCCTTGGAGGGAGTATCTGTTTGTCCTTGTAGGACCTTGCTTGGTGGACAAGTATTCACGAGAAGATGATTAATTCGATTCTTCATGAGGGATTGAAGCCCTAGGATGGCTGCAGAGACCCCATTCCTGGGGAAATATCATGATGACCATTTTGCAAAGTGAAGGAAGAGGACATTTCCTTTGGAGGGACTCTGGTAGGCCTAGACAATGAGTTACCATCTCCTCCCACCTAGACATTATCCCTTGGAGGCCTTGAACGTCACCCTGGTATCCCATGACTTCACCTAGGGACATGGTTTGAATAATTGGAGATGTTGGATGAGAGTTTTTGCATGTGTGGCATGGAGGATGGCCTTTGGAGGTCCAACGTTCCACTATACAACCTCAACGTCTCCTTAAGGAGGCCTAACATCACCCTAGGAGGGATGGCATCACCCTCTTTAGAGTTATTTTTTAAATAATTGATTTTGTTTTTAATTTTAATGAGCAAATTGATATGTAGGCTTAGTTTTGTGAAAATACACAATTGTTGGGTAAATAAGCCAAGGTTTCCCATATAAATATGGCTGGCAAACTTTATTTTTCATCATAACTCTCCTCACTTGGAGAGGGGACTACAATTTGCACCCTCTAATGGTTGTTGGATGAAATTACTAAGGCACACTTGCTTGGAGACTATTTTGGATGCATTTTGGATCATTTCTTGGTGAAAATTTGGCAAATCTAGGGTTTTTGTGCTTGATTATTCTTGGTGAAGTAAATATTCAATCTTCATTTTATGATAAATGTCCATGATATGTTTACTTGTTCATATTTAATATTATGAAATTTCTTGCTTGCAACCCTAGGAGTAAGAAACATAAGGTGCTTCTTTCTTGGTCTTTGTTTTGCTAATTTTGCCTAAGAAGATATTTTCTAGACAAACTTCTAAATCCCTAAAGTGATAGAACTTTAGAAGCTTTGTCTAGTTCTTATTGCATTAAATATATTTCAAGAGTCTAAGGATAGGAGAAATTCCCAGGGCCTAGAAGTACCTCCACCCTAGTTGAATCTTCTCTTGAAAGGTTGGTGCTTGAGGACTTAAGGTGCTACTTCTCAAGCTTCCCCCTTGTTATCTTTTAGAAAAGTATAATCATTGTTATATATCCAAGTTATTGTGCTAATGTAATTGACTCCATAAGCCCTAAAAGGCACTAGTTCTTGCTTCTCTCTTGTTGGAGGATTAATCAAACACTCAAACTTTATTCTCTCAAGCTTGTGCTAAGTAAATTTGACACTAACTTAGCATAGATCTCTAACTTTATTGCTGACGTTATAAATGTTTTCTAAAACCATCTAACTACAACAAATTTTATGCATAATTGACTTTTAAGCTAGCTAAGCACCTCAAAAATGGTTTGCGACAATTGGTTATCATTCTACATAATAAATACTATATTTTCATTGTCTTTTCAAGCACTTTTGAAGAGTATTTGTTGCAATTGCCAAATTTTATTAAATTCTATTGTAAACCTATTCATTGCTGCAATTTATTATCAACTAGCATATTTTCACTTGGTTTATCGTCTCTTGAAGGTTTACTATCATATTTGTACTTGAAACTGCCATATATATTCTATGTTGTCATGTTTCAAGTAGGTACACTTCATTACTTTCATTTGCTTCAACTTTACTGGAAACAAACCTTGTGACATCTTTGACTTGAGTGACCAGTGAGAGGGGGGTACTTCTTATACTTATCCTTAGCTTACCCATCCCTTTAGGTCACTAGGGATGTCTCCCTTGGGTTGGAGTTTCATCCACCCCTAAAAGTGGGGATTTCCTAGTGAGGTGACAATGATAGGATATCTTGTTTTTTACACCAATATCCTTTACTTGTCATGGGATTTGAACAAGTACAAATTGTGTGATAACAATACCAACCCCTTGATTTACAGAAACCAACCCGAAGGAATCTCCAACTCCCTGAATTATATAGCACTAACCAGAAGGAGGCCATGACCCCCTAATTTATAGGAACCAACCTAAAGGAAGCTCTAGCTCCCCGAGTTCTCTAGCACCAACTAGAAGGAGGCTACAACCCCTTGATTTATAAGCTGCAACCTGAAAGAAACTACAACTCCCTAAATTCTTTGGCACCAACCGGAAGGAAGCTACAACCCCCTTTCCTTGCCCCATCCAACTGCCCTAAAATATAAGTGTAGAATCAAAATGTCACTACCATTGATATTGTCACTTCCACTGTCTCATCAATACATCAACCTGTCACTGATGATAAACCAATAATCCAACCTGTCACTGTCACTGTCACACCAACCTGTGACTACCACTGTCACATCAACCTGTGACTACCACTGTCACTGTCAATGTCACATCAACCTATACTTGATGATAAACCAATCATCCAACCTATCACTGTCACTGTCACTGTCATTGATATATCACCATCAACCAACTATAAGTAGATCCACTCTCATGGATACCAAAACCATCACCATACCATGTACATCAACCTATACCATACCATGTAAATAAACTTGTACCACACCATGTATATCAACCATGTACATCAACCTGTACCATACAATGTACATCAACCATGTATCAAAACTTGTATCATACCATGTACCAAGATCACAAAGAAGTGCCTCTAGCAATGTACCATATCATCATCAAATCATGAACCATAACATCACCAAGATGTGTCTCATCCATATACCATATCACTCATGATATATATAAACTATGCCATACACAATAAGATATCATCAATGAAGTGCCTCAAGAATGTTATAACATCACCATGATATATACCAAAATAGGTACCAAGATAGCCAAGATACCAAGATACCAATATAGCCAAGATGTGCTTCTATAAGTACCATAACATCACCATGATGTACCTTAACATGTACCAACATAACCAAGACATGCCTCAAGCATGTACCACAACATCCACTGCATGTACCTCAAACATATGTTATAACCTCATCAAGAAGTACCTCAAACATGCATCAATATCATCGAGAAATGCACCTCATACATGTACCAAGAATATTCCTCACACCATGCACCAAATATGTTCCTCAAGCAAATACCAATGCCTCAACAAGATACCAAAGTCATGAACATCACATCATCAACATGTAACCGAGATGTAACTCAAACCATGTTCCTCAAGGATGTGCTAACATCCATAAACCATGTACCAAGAGATACTATAAAACATCTACCATATCACTCATGATATTTCTCAAGCATATACCATACAACAAACCATATGCCAAGTTTCCAAGATGTGCCTCAAGGAATATACCAAAACTCACAAAGATATGCGTCAAGCATGTGCTAAACCTTCCAATATGCAAGCCTCAAAACACATAGAATAACATACCTTTACACCTGCAACTGACCTCATACATAAGATTTCAGACTTGTAGCTCTTCCTCAGCCTCAACAACCTCATACTAGCATCCTTCTTCAAATATTTTTTAGCCTCATAGGACTTATCCATGCATCACACAGGGCCTCACGAGACAAGTGTTGTACAACATGCGAGGGTGCCTCGTGAGAGACTAGTAGTTTGACCCACGAAGGTCAGCCAAATTAGGGTTTATCAAAAAATCCTCTCTCTCCTATGCAATCCAAAAAATTTCTCTCTCCTTACTCTTTCGCTGCCTCATATTTTTTGTTTCAGATTCCCCAATAGATCACTGGCTCACTAGAAGACATTCAATAAAATTATGTAAGTGAGTGAAAGAATGAGAGGCTTCTTGAAGTGTATTTATACTTGTCCATGTGACTTCTTTCCTCAAGTTTAGGGCCGACTTGTACTTTATTGTTATAACCAATTTTCCCTTTAGTTAATGACTTGTAACTATTTAGGGGCTTCTTAACCATTCTTTGGTGCTTCCAACTTCATGATGATGCAGGAGCATCGCAAGGGCGTGCAAGGATAGCCAGCAGCGAGACAACACGGAGATAAGAGACAGCTGGAAAAGCACCGAGCACATTTTTTGAAAATGTTTTGAAATATTAATGAAGTCATTAAGTGGAGGCATGCTTGTATTATTGTAAAAGGACCTTGAGCGATCCGCTCTCATCCATAGTAGATAGGAGCCTTTATGTGTAATGAATGTAGGTAGATAGAATTTAATTCTAGATTAGACAGTTTTAGAGCGCAAGAGGGAAACGAGATATAGACACTGTCATTGTATAATTGTAAGATTATTATGAGCATAGAGCATAGAGAAGAGAGTAGAGAGCTATAGTTGAAAACACCCATGTACAGAGATTTGAATTAATAGAAAGAGCTTCGATTCAAATTCATGGTGTCGTATTTGTTTTCTGTGTATGCATGTTGAATGTTATGCTCATGGATGTTTTACTTTCTGTTATACATTTTCTTTATATGCTGTGTATATGATTTCATGCTTTGTGTTTGAAGTCTAAGAGAGAGTAAGGAATGAGTTTCAATTGTTTCTCTATCTGAGCAAGAGTTCCTGCAAGGAGTGCAGTGAAGTTTTCCGCAAGGAGTGCATTGACAAGAGTTCAGAGTTTTATCTCTGAAAGCTCAGGAGGGTTAAAGTTGTTCTCATTCTTGGGGAAGTGCAAGTTAATCACAGGAGCTGTGCAAGGTGTGTGCAGGCTGAGTAGAGTTTCAGGTTTTTTAACCTGAGTGAAATTGTTGAGAGACTATTGTCACAGGGAGTACACAGAGTCGAGGAGGTTCAATATTTGGAAGTATTGAAGGGTTTTCGCAAGGAGTGCGCGCAGGAATTTTCTCAAAAGGACTTGGATATTTTCAAGTAAGCTTAGGAAGGTTAGTTCCTTCAAGTGTTGAGAGGAGACGTAGAAATTTTGTGTTACAGGTGAGTAAGTTCCACGAAGAAGAACTTGTTCAAATTCGCAAGAATCGATAAGAAGGAAGAGACGGACGGTCGTCACTCTTCATGGAGAATTCATGAAGTTCGACGAGCCGTCAGATATCGTAGACAAGTGGGGAGATTATGGTGGCTGCTATTTTGAAGCACAAACCCAAGGGAAACCAAAGCTATTGATCAAGATCAATGTGGACCGTTGGATCTACCCCTGAAAGTTCCTTTGGGGAATTCGTGGGTCGAAGGACCGAAGCTTCGAGGTTTGGATTTGCGAAATTGCGAAGTCTGAAACCCTGACAAGGTGGAAAGTTTCGTAGTGGGGGCCAGTAATTGGACATGTGCCAGAGTCCAAGCATTTTGGCTTTTCAGAGTTTCGTAAGCAGGAGAACTGAAGGCCTTGTAACAAAGTCACTATTTGGGATAAGGTTGCTGATGAGTTCTGGATCTAGGCACTTCAGGTGTCAGGGATACAATGGAGGCATCGCTTTAGGAGTGAAATCACAAAGTGTGAAAATAACACGAGGGACACGTGGCAGAATCACAAGGTGGACCCACGGAAGAAACGGGTGGACGCGTGTCGTCTGTTGAAAGAATTCAATACCCCGCTGACCTCTCGTGTCTCGGGGATTCACGAGACAAGATCCAAGAGTTCAACATTGAAACTCACAAAGCGGAGAGAAGCGAAAAGTGCTAGATTTAGGCCTAGCCAGTGGTCATGCACGGAGGGAACTGACAAGAGAAGGAGCATGCCCATATCAACATTTCGGGTATCGCGAGATTTGGAGACAAGAGTTGAGAGTTTCGACTCACGAACTCGCGAGTGGTGAGTTGTGACAAGTGCTTAGGCACATCAGAAGTTCGGGTCTCGGAAGGTGAAGAGTTGAAGATTTGGGAGGAGAAGTTACGAAGTCATGAACTTTGAGGTTTTGAGAATCATGAGAAACATGACCACATCGTTTTCTCAAGAGAATATTGGAATTGAGGCTTCATGTTCGATCGCATGAGCTCAATTCCTAAGGACCTGTGGAAAAGTATCATTTGGTGTGTGTTGGATTCCCCAAAGAGGAATCGAAGAGTCAATTCGAATCAAGGGTGGAAAGTAGAGCGATCCTGTAGTGGACTGCCGACCCGAGGGCCGATAGGGTCTGCGTCTGCGTCATCTGGTATCAGAGCCTGATTCTTGTTTGTATATTTCAAGTAGGAAAAATGAGAAGGAATTTCAACCATGCCACCAAGGAGAAGAGACAGACAAACACCCGATCCGCCAGAGGATAGGTAGGTGTCAAGAGAAAGAGGTAGGCAGGTGAAGAATCCAGAAGTGGAAAGAGATCTGCATGACATTCGCACCAGACTCATGGATGTGGAAATAAAACAAAGGCACACAACTGATATTGGAGATGTCAGTGAGTCTGAAAGAAAAGATGAAGCTGGACATGGAGAAGAAGAAGTCACAGCAGAAGATGCAGCAAATGAACGCTTGATTAGAGCTGTTGCAAGAATGAGTGCAAGAGCCAAAATGGAAATTCCAGTTTATGAGGGAAACTTGGATGCTGAAGAGCTTCTAGACTGGATTAGAGCTCTGGACACATATTTTGACTATGAAGATGTTGAAGAAGACAAGAAGGTCAAACATGCTATCATGAGACTTAAAGGACATGCAACATTGTGGTGGGATGAACTACAGGCTGACAGACGCTGCCAAGGTAAGCAGAAAATCAAGAGTTGGGATTAGATGATTGCAAAGATGAAGGCAAAATTCATTCCCAGAGATTACCAAATTACTCTGTTTCAAAGGATGCAAAACTTGAGACAAAAGCTGATGATAGTGAAGGAGTATACTGAAGAGTTCTACAAGATGAACATCAGAGCAGGTCATCGTGAAAGTAATGATGAAACGGTTGCTAGGTATATGAATGGCCTGAGATATGAAAGTCAAGATGAGATGAGCATGATGACCATCCGAATGGTGGAAGATGCTTATCTAATGGCTCTAAAGGCAGAAGAGAATCTGAGTTGAAAACAAGGTCAAAGAGGCTGAGGCAGAAGTCAGGCCAGGGGAAAATCAGTTGTCCAAGATAGAAATCAGAAGCCTAAGGAAGACTGGAAGAAACCTCAACCTCAGATTGAGAGAGGTGGAAGCTCACAGAAAGGGAAATATGTTGGACAGAGAAGGCAGTATGCTGATCAGAGAGGAGAGTATGCTGATAACAACATTTTTCCTCGTACTAGAGGTAGAGGAAGAGGAAGAGGTGGAGTGATAAAATGCTTCATGTGCGGAAAGGTCAGACACAAGTCTTATGAATGTCCAGACAAGAAGAAAGAAGAAGGAGAGACTCACATTGCCGAAGCACAAAGGCAAAATGTTGAAGCAGAGGATGCTGAAGGCGGAAGATCGCTGATGATGCGAAAAGTTCTCTTAACACTAGAGAAGGAGGTGGAGAGTTCAGTCCAAAGAAACAGACTTTTTCGAATTGCATGCAAAACCAAAGACTAGAAATGTAAAGTTATTGTAGACAGTGGTAGCACATATAATCTCTTTTCAATAGAGATGGTAGAAAAACTGGAGCTGGAGACGATTGATCATCCAAGCCCATACAGAGTTTTGTGGTTGCAAAAAGGACATCAAGTAAATGTCACTAAGCAATGTTTAGTTGAGTTTAAAATAGGAGGGTATAAAGATGAAATACTCTGTGATGTTATTCCTATGGATGTTTGTCATCTATTGCTGCGTAGACCGTGGAAATATGACAGGAATGTGATTCATGACCGGAGAATGAACACATACACCCTAGAGAAAAATGGGAGAACTCACATGCTGTTGCCGATCAAAGATAAAGAGGTGAAACCTGAAGTAAGAAACATTGTACTTCTCATGAGTGGGAAGGAACTTCTTACAGAGGTTAAGAAGAAGGAGGAACCACAATTCATAGTGGTTAGGAAGCCAAAGATTGTTTTAACTAGCACAAGGGTAGATGATTTACCATAAGAGGTTCAGGAACTGCTGGAAGAGTTTGCTGACATAGTAGTGGATGAACTACCTCGTTCGTTGCCATCAATCAGAAGTATAAGTCATCAAATTGATCTCATACCTGGAGCTAGTTTTCCAAACAAAGAAGCATACAGATTGACGCCGCAGGAGAATGAAGAGGTCAAAAGACAAGTCCAAGATTTGTTGGACAAAGGTTTGGTCAGAGAAATCTCGAGTCCATGTGCTGTTCTGATAGTACTCAGTTTGAAGAATGACGGAGGCTGGAGGATGTGTACTGACTCGAGGGAAATTAACAAAATAACCATCAGGTACAGTTTTCCATTGCCAAGGATGGATGATCTAATGGATTTCTTGAGTGGGGCCAATTTTTTTTCAAAGATTGATTTGAAAAGTGGTTATCATCAGATTCATATGAGAGAAGGTGATGAATGGAAGACAACCTTCAAGACTAATGAAGGGTTGTATGAATGGCTTGTTATGCCATTTGGCTTAACAAACGCGCCAAGTACCTTCATGAGATTGATGAATGAAGTCCTGGAGGATTTCATCGAAAAATTTGTCATTGTGTATCTTGATGACATACTAATTTTTAGTAAAACAAAGGCAGAGCATCTGAAACATTTGGCTACAGTGATGCAGAGGTTACAGTAGGAGAAGCTGCTGATAAACATGAAGAAATCCTCATTCATGAATACAGAGCTCATTTATTTGGGTTTTGTTATTTCTGCAGATAAGTTGAGGATGGATCCAGATAAGGTGGAGGTAATCAAGAATTGGCCATCACCAAAGAATATCTTTGAAGTTCGAAGTTTTCACGGATTGGCTAGTTTCTACAGGAAGTTCATCAGGAATTTCTGTGGAATTAGTGCACCGACGATGGACACAGTGAAGAAGAGACACAAGTCTTTTCACTGGACATAAGAGGCTGAGAAGAGTTTTAATATGTTGAAAAGGAAAATCACGGAACAGCCAATTCTGGTGTTGCCTGATTTCCAAAAGACATTTCAAGTAAAATGTGATGCAAGTGGATTTGCAATAGGGGCAGTCTTGAGTCAAGAAGACAGGCCGATAGCATTTTTCAGCAAGAAGATGAATGAAGCCAAGATAAAATACTCCATGTATGATAAGGAATTCTATGTTATTATCCAGGCATTGAAGAAATGGAGACATTACTTAATTCCTAAGGAGTTTGTCTTGTATAGTGATAATCATGCATTGAAATTTGTGACTCAACAAGAGAAGTTGAATCAAAGAAATATTAAATGGGTTGAATACATGAAAATTTCACTTTTGTGATTAAACATATTTCTGGAACTGCTAACAAAGTTGTTGATGCTTTGAGCAAGAAATGTTTGCTATTGCAGGAGTTCAGAGTCAAAACATTGGGTTTTGATGATCTTCGGGACATGTACAGAGATGATCCAGATTTTAAAGAGGCGTATGAAGCAACCGGGAATCCAATTCTCAGGGATAGAAGCCAATGGGAAGAATACATGATCCAGGAAGGATTACTATTTAAAAGTAATCAACTTTGTATTCCAAAATGCTCCATGAGGGAGAATTTGATAAAGGAAAAACATAGTGGAGGATTGGCGAGACATTTTGGTCATGAAAAGACGTTTGCAAAGTTGAATGAGTCATATTTTTGGCCAGGAATGTGAGCAGACGTCAAAAGATTCATGGACAGCTGTAGAATTTGTCAACATTCAAAAGGAAAGAGGCAGAATGCAAGTTTTTATCAACCATTACCCATACTTGACAGGCCATGGGATGCAGTCAGCATGGACTTCATATTGGGGTTTCCAAGAACACAAAGAGGGTTTGACTCAATCTTTGTGGTAGTGGATAGATTTTCCAAANCACATTTCATTCCATGTCAGAAAACCAGTGACACAACTCACATTGCGAACCTATTTTTCAAAGAAGTCATTCGACTTCATGGCTTACCAAGGAGCATAGTTTCGGATCGAGACACTAAGTTTGTAGGACACTTCTGGAGAACCTTATGGAAGAAGCTAGGAACAAACTTGTCATTTAGTTTAGCTTATCATCCTCAGATGGATGGATAGACAAAAGTTGTGAACAGGAGTTTGGGAGACTTACTGAGGAGCTTGGTGACAGAACACCACAGCCAGTGGGACAACATATTACCACAGGCAGAGTTTTCTTACAATGATTCAATAAATAGAAGCATGGGATAGAGTCCGTTTCAGATTGTCTATGGCATGCAGCCAAGAGGAATTTCTGAGTTGAAGGATTCAGAACAGATTGCAACTAGGAGTGCCAGTGCAGAATATTTGTTAGAGGCGATGAAGGAACTTCACAGCCACGTGAAGGAATGATTACAGAGTTCGAGCCAAGAATATAAATAGAGAGCAGATCACAACAGGAGACAAATTTAGTTTGAATTTGGTGATTTGATCCTTTCACATTTGAGAAAGGAAAGGTTGCCGAGTGGAACATATAATAAACTGAAGATGAAGAAAATCGGACCATGTAAGGTCTTGAAGAAGTTTGGGGAAAATGCTTACGAGATTGAATTACCTGATGGGATCGAAATTTCTCTGATATTCAATATCTCGTATTTGTACCCTTATAAAGCTGAGGACGCAGAAGCAGGTAGTGAACATCCATAGATCCTGTGGACAAAACAAATTCCAGTTGCAAAAAAGCTGCAGATGGAGCGCATACTGGACAAAAGAGTTGGTAAGAGGACCAGGCAAAAGGAATACTTTGAATACTTGGTCAAGTGGAAGGGTCATCTAGTTGAAGATGCCAGTTG